>KZ108574.1:47130-59100 GCA_002116345.1 Mycosphaerella sp. PB-2012b Mex 2-1-2
TTTTTTTTTTTTTTTTTTTTCTACTTCTTCTTCTTCTTCTTCTCTCGTCAAGACCATCTTACCGAGAACCAAGGTCCCTAGGGACATGTGCAAACCTTTTCCAAACTCTAGAAATCGATTTAGAATAAAGGAAAAGAATTGCATACAGTACCAAGGTACTAGAATTGTTATATTGACTATATTTGAACAAGAGATATTCATCACAAAAAGAGACCAACACCTCCCAATTCCGTGCACACCTTCCGTAGGTAAAAAAGATCCCACAAGTCAAAACTCGTCTTATGCCTCGATTCCCATTACACAAATCCGTCCACCGGCTTGAGTCTCGTCTGAGGTCCACCCAAAGAGTACAGATACTCGGGTGAATAGGATCCGGTCAGACAACTCTTTGAGTTCCTTATACCCCAGCTGCAGCACATCTCCCGGCCCTCGACCGAGTAATTCGGACCACGCTTCGTCGCTGAACAAGAGCTTTCCACACCCTATTGCTGCAGTCTCATCCAGAACCTGTCCCACAATTCGAGGATTGATCCGCAGCGGGACTTCCACATCGCAGCCTTTGCATATCGCCGTCAGAGCATTGGCGTATACCGGTATACTACAACACTCTCCCGAGAGCAACATGTGACGTTTCCAGTATTCAACTAGTTTGAACTCCATGATCAATAAGCTGAGGTATCCTTGAAACGTCTCCTCAGGTGCGCAGCGGATGAACTCGTCTAAATCTGCAATGGTAAACAGGCAACGAATGGGACCGGTACGAACGAGCTGCGCGTCGTCGAATACGTCCTCGGGGAATGGAGGATTGATGGCTTCGCGCGTTTTGAGCCGGAGAGCCCAGCGCCGGAGCCAGTGGGCGTCTGGGATGGCGGAATCGACGTCGATAATTGTGGCCGAGGTCAGGCTGAGGTACATCTAAAAGGACATCAGTCAAAGTCGAGATATGCTGTGCAGGTACCGCAGAGCCTACAGTTCGCCTCAACTTCCAGCCTGGAGCTTGGATGAGTAGGACCGTCTCGCCTGGCTTCCAAGCTTCCCGTGCAACCTTCGTTCCTGGGTTACTGAGGTCGGGGACTGGGCCTGCGGTCGGGGAGGACGCGGCCGTGCCCCATAGACCCAGAGTAGCTTCGCCAGTATCGTCGTGGACTTGCAGGTTGATGTTCTCCGTGACACTTTCGTCTTTGCGTGTTACTACTCACCACAATCAGCAAGACAGACCCGAGACAAGAAAATAGTGCTAAAAACACCTTTCCTCTTCGCGCCAATGCTCTTGACCACAACAAGAATCTTCGCATCCACCACGTCGAAGCCTCCGTCCATAAAGGTCTGAATGGTCATCAAGCGATTGATGGGGAGGCCATTTCGGTAGTCGAGTGGAGTACGATACATCTTGCCATCGTCACTATTCTCATGCACCATGATGTGGCAGCTGCGATCGCGCTCAGGAAACAGAGACGCGAATAGGGGAGCACTGGAGCTCGACAGCATTCCATGCTCGCCATTGCTGACTATCTGTTGTCAGTTTTTTGTACACCGATCGAAATGTAAAGGAAAGGCAGTCACTGTGGTTGGCCCAGATTGAGACCAGTGATCCCAGTCTGATGCTGGGAAGACGGTCTGCCCACCACAGACGAACCGTGATGGCACCGCTGCCATCTCTGATGCATAGCTTGACGCAACCTTTGGGGGAGCGTGGTGTTCGCGGCGAATTGGCCACGTCGAACATATTCGCCACTCGCCCCATGAAAGTCACCGCCCTGGGTCCAGCAATCAGGTCGCTGATTTCCATGTCGGTGTATTCAAACTCTAGCATGATTAGTATGAGGTGTGCCGACCTAGCTGTACACTGTTCAGTCACACCTGGGTGCCAGATGTCTGCAGGTTTCGGCTTCAAGGCATTCTGCAACTCCTCGGCAGTGAACCCATCGCCCACTGGCCCATCCCTCGCTTCAGACTTGACGGGAGACGTCGCCGGAGTGAGGTATGCTTGTATGGAGGCATTTGCATTCTTCTTGTGTTTGCCCATGTTGATCAAATGAAGGTATAGAAACAGTGCAACGAATACGAGAAAGAGGTGTAATGCTCCCCACGAGGGAGAAGAAGGACGGAGATCAGAATGTTGCGATGATTCGATGTTTTCCTGACGAGCGAAAGCAGATGTGGAAGGACCAGCAGACTCCTTCCTGCCTGTTTTCTGGGCAGGAGCGACCCTTGACCGACCTACCTGAACGAGAAGATGATGCTCGTACGCAAGCTTCTACACACTCAATGTCCAGCACGTGCGTCTGTTGGAGCGCAGGTCTACGTCCTCCATTGCTCCCTGAGGCCATACCAATAACCATATCGGTCTCTTCGTCAATCTTCTCTTCGTTCTGCAATTTGAAGCCCGAAGGATTCACAGCCTGGCGCATCCCGTCCACCGCTACCACGTTCCGTCACAAATATGGACGCGATGTGTTCTTCGGGGTCGAGACCATGGCATAATTCATCTGCATTGTGGTGTTTGGTGTCTTACTCCCATATCGTTGCTCTCACGTATTCCCACGCCATGCACTGGCAGCTATAGCCTGGTCTTGAAGCGTCTGTCGTAGCCATGGCTCTCCCTGCGCGACGCCGTTCATCATTGCCGCGTCTTCATCTGCCGGCGCAACTGCTGCAGCAGATGCCTGTTGGGCTGCATCCACCACTCGCTTCCATGTATCAAAATCGAATCGCCCTGCAGACTGTGATAGAATCTGCTCTCCGTTCTTGTTGAAAGCCAGAGCATGCACACTGTTGCTGTTCTGGATTGCATTCGCATTCGGCGACAGGATCGTCTCACCGTTCGTGGCCACGACAGCCAATAGGGCGCTCATGGTCGTGGCCATTGGGAGGCCCCCGTCCACAAGCGCAATAAAGGCAGCATTGAGCAACGCAGGCAAGGTCGAAATGTCAGTCGTGGTCTTGCGAAATTTCGTGGCCGGCTCTTTCGTGATTTGTAGCGTCACCTGAATGAGAGTGCGCGGATGCATGTGCACGAGGACGATGCTTTTCAAAACCGACTGTATGACGGTCTCGAGCCATCGTTCTCGTGGTCCGCCGACTCCAGACGTAGGGCGCAAATTGACTTCGATGGCCGCTTGGTCTGGCAATTCATCTCGGCGCTGCACGTCAACAGGGCCATTGACGCCCGCGATGACGGTGTAGAGGTCGTCGGAGAAGACGGTCGAGCCATCAGCTCTCGCCAGTGGGTGTTGGAGAATCTGTGGACCCATTCTGCAATAGTGTTCGTGTAATGGTGGTCTTTCTAAATTCTGTTGACGAAATCGGAGCTCGAGCTGTGCTGCTGTGGTAGAAGTAGATCTCAATCTTGATTGGCCTGCCACTTGAGCCGCACTGAAGCCGAGAACAACATCCTAGACTCAATGTAAACACGACCTTCGCAAGTGCGTACCCAGCACGAACCGACCACTATCGCGACAACATCCTTACGCCCATTCGCGACACGCTCGACGCGCCGGCGGGTGCCCTTTTTCGCACAGAGTCCTTCGAATAAATGCGACGCGACGCGATCTGCGACGATAAGCCTACGCGCACACGCGACTTCCTCACTGACGCGCTCACGAGAAACAAACTTGAGATCGAGACATGTCCATTGTCCTGAACCGATTGCCGCTAGAAAACATTGGAATGAACGGAGGCGCGACGGGAAAGAGACGCAGCGCGCGACTGTCGGGCGAAGGCAATGGCGAAAGTGAACCACCAGCGAAGAAAGCAAAGGTCCAGGGCGGTTCTACCACGACGGTGACCACGAAGCAGCAGGATGGCGAGCCCAAGAGAGCTGCGGGCAAGAAGAAACGGCAGGGTAGGGAGAATCTGCGGGTCCATATGGTGAGGCAGGGCTGACGTTGAATGAGCAGAATATACAGATCAGGCAGACGATTTTCAATTCGCTCGAAAGGGCAGCAAACGGAAGAAGGCCACCAGAGATGCTGTGCTGCATAGCAATCTAGAGGACGCACCGGCGCCAGAAAGCGCACCTGCCGTAGAGCCCGAAAAAGAAGCAGAAGCACGGCCAGAGCCTGTAGCCGAGGCGCCATTGTTGAAGACTGTACAGAAGAAAACTCGCAGAAGACTGCCAACGACACCAGAACGCGAGGTTATCGAGAAGCCCACACGTCGCAGTAAGCGTATCTCAGATGAGAGGCCGGCAGAGGCTGTTGCAAGTCAGCCTACACCACACAAATCAGCCCACGCGCAGTCTCACGAGAATGGAGAGAGGTCGCCGAGTCCTGGACGAGGGCGGCCCATTTCAGTTACGAAGAAGCGATCTCAAGGAGATGAGGGTCGACGTGAGACGCAGGTGATGCAGATTGCATTGCCCTTCGCCGATACCCCCATTCAACGGCGGAA
Organism: Mycosphaerella sp. PB-2012b Mex 2-1-2; assembly: GCA_002116345.1. Classification (NCBI taxonomy): domain Eukaryota; kingdom Fungi; phylum Ascomycota; class Dothideomycetes; order Mycosphaerellales; family Mycosphaerellaceae; genus Mycosphaerella; species Mycosphaerella sp. PB-2012b. The sequence continues at coordinate 51,523 of KZ108574.1, forward strand.
TAAAGAGATGCGTAAGACGAGCGCTGAAGGGAACAGACGCAGTAGCACTGGCATGCGAGGGAAACGTGCGAGCAGCGTGATTGATGAGGGCAGAGGGCATGGTAAGTCTCACCCATTTTCTTCGACTGCGGTTTGTATTGCCTCACCTGATGCCTTCATGTGCAGAGGTGTCGGTCTCCGCAACAGAGCAGTACAGTCTCGAAAACGACTCCTGGTCTGGCAATAGCAGCTTGCCATATAGTTCTTCGGACGACCACACTGTACCCAGTGCTGCCGCAAATCCAACAGCCCAGGAAACTCTTGCTGACAAGAAGCTTGCTGTTACAGCTCTTCCACATGCCGAAGTCCCTGCCACGGAGTTCTTCAAGCATATTTCTGCGGACATTACAGAGCCGCGCCGAATGCGAGCTCTGCTTGGATGGTGTGGAACGAGGCTTCTACCAGCAAAACCGCACCCCTCGACTCAGAGCACGCCGGCCGCAATGCTGGAATTCCAGGCGCAGCAAGCAGGTGCGTATATGCGAGGGACAGTAAGCATTGCCGTACTAACCTCTGTATAGCACATGTTATACAAGAAGAACTTTCGCAAAGTCTTCTGACCAATGGCACACTCAGCGATTGGTTCTCGAGAGACGAATCGGTGCCACCTCAAATTCCCCTACGAAAGAAAGCCAACCCCAGAAATATCGCCAATGCTGCAAAAGCAGACGAACTTGAACGGGAGCTTGAACGGTATGGGACACTGAGTCACTCGATTTGTAGGCCTTGGAGAAGCTGACAGGACTGTCTAGATTAAAAGCAGAAAAAGCGGAGTGGGATGCACTTACACAATCGGCAGCATCTGTGGCTCTGGGGCCCGATCAGGATCAACAGCAAACTGCCGGACCGGGCAACGTATCTCCCATTCATCCCGAAGTCCTAGATACTCCTCAACGCACGATCTTCGAACAGTTGAGCTCGGCTCCGGAAGACACCATCACCACGCCAACAACCATACACGACCGGCTACGAACGATATCTGACGATCTGGAGTTTGCAATTGATCAATTTGCGCATGGGGTTCACGCTCTCAGCACGACGAAGGAGACAGCAGATCGCGTAGCAGAAAAGTCTCTAGCAGAAGCTGCGACTGCTCTGGAAGAACGGGAAAAGCAGCGTGCAAAGGGTAGCAAAGCTGTGGATCAGATGGATGCATTGCGAGGTCTTGCTCGGGTTCTCAACTCGCAAAGGCGATGATGACTCGCTCACCTCAAAGAAGTAACGAAGAGAATGGCAACGGACTTGATCGGATATATCTTTTCTTTTTCATTTTTTTCATTTTGCGGGGTTTGTTTGAGCGTTCGCCTCTTAACGACCTTGATAATGATAGATACCTCCATGCCCACCTCATCGAATTCTGCTGCTACTGCTCCAATAGTGCCTACCTAACTACTGCCAATAGTACCTTCCTACTGCGTTTGGAGAATTTGAGTGTGGCTGTCTAAGGTACCTTAGGTGTGTATATGCAAGATGCTCAATCGCGAGACTATTAATTACCTGCTATAATGATGATGAGGAGAGTTTCAATAGTTTCCTCCCACGCACGTTCTATTTGAAAATGGTGGTGGTGGTGGTGCATATTGCGTGACGCTACTGTCCACCTCCTTCGTACATGTATCATGGTTATTGACTTGTGGTAGGTAAGGTATCTAAGGTAGGTATGTGCCTTTGCCTATATTGATTTGTGCGACGTACGGTACCTGACTTCCTTTCTTGTATAGTATCTACCTCTCTAGAGGGGGAATCGTGTAGGGTAAGGTAGGGTAGGGTAGGTACATCCAAAAGAGTAGTGGAAGTAGAAGTGGAAGTGGAAATCGGCGAAGCTCGTCGCGCCGTGTATGTGTACCTGAGAATGAATACCTGAAAGGAAACGCACGACCAATTTCGGGTTGAAGAGTTAAACAAAAAAACAAGAAATGCAACGGCACTGTGGGCATAATTCAAATACTTTTGTCTGCATGCCGACACGCAAATCTGGATGAAGAAGAAAAGCCACTTGGAGATTGTCTCAAGCCACCTCATCAAGAAGGAATTAAAAGGAGAAAAAAAAAAGTTATTACCTACCTACCGTTGGCTTGCGTGTGGAAGATCAGCAGCGTAGGATGGGGGAGAAGAGCAAAAAGAAAAGAAGGGGAGGTGGCGAGACCTGCATTCTTCATCCTTCCCACAGTATAGGAGAAATTTCCAGTTGGTAGTGGTACCGGGCTGGGCCAGCTCCAAGACATGGTGGACCATTCTAATGGGTAGCCCAGTTCCGCTTGCCTGGTAACAGCCGTTGAAAGTGAGATGTTTTGAACCGGTAAGGTAGGAGGTAGTTTTCCTTCTTTTTTTGCGACTGTTGTGTTTCCAACAGGCCGGGAACGTTCGGATTATTATTGGATAGTCACTTACTCATGCACGAGGGTTTGAACACTGAAGAGAGTCTTGAAACAAGGCTGTTTATTAATAGACCGTATAAGGTGATAGACTTGATGGGTGGTGGTCCGGTGGAGGGAGTGGTGGTAGGAGATAGACTGGTAGGTAGTGGTGGTTGTTGCTGTCATTGTTGGTAACTTCATCCATCTGTAACTAGGGGTTTCCAACCAACATGGAGGTCGCTCCCATGAACATGGTACCCTTTCACGTCTTGAAACTTGAGACATCTGTTTTATTTGTTGGGAGAAAGTAAAAAAGAGTGCTCCTGTTCATGTCCAGACCGGCATGTGTCGTTCGTCTCACGTCGGCTGGAAGTGTAAAGGGAAGAGAACAGCCAGTCCCCTCAGCGCGGGTCAGACAGCCACATCCACAACAGTTCTATCGATGAGTGAGCATGGCATGCTCTCGGCTACAAGGCTGAGGGCTCTAGGAGGTCCTTTGTGGGGATATTGCGATTGTCCTCGACTCCTCGAGTGATGAGGCACATGTATGCTGACACTAGGAGGTACATACTAGGAGGTACAGTATGTACCTCCTACCTGACCTCCTCCCTCCTAGGTGCTGTGACTTTGTGTGATGTCTCGTCACTCGTCACACAGCACCAGGGCTTGCTTTTCTATAAACAGTACGACGTCCGTTGCAGCCAGATAAGGTCTCGACCTTCTCGTAGTGCTATGAACTTCAATCCTGGCACCGCCTTGATGAGTGAGATAAGACCAGCTGATGTGAGCAGGTCGAAGTGTTGTTATATTACAGTGTATCAGTGTCCGAGTGTGGTCGTCGACTCGCCAGTCTCGCCTGAATTCCCTGGAGTGCTCTTGGTCCGTATTTCGTCCGTGAAGAGAGAAAAGGGTTCTCGCAAGGCCTATGATTGCTCCCCGAGCCACCCTGGAAGCGCCACGGGAGTGCTTTGGGCCCTGAGCACTGCAGAGTACAGGCAAAGGTGCAAGCAATTATTGGCGTGGGCGCGATGGAACCGACGGCTGAATGTCGAAATCTCCCACACCACCAAACTGAGTTACTTCACTCGGCCCTCCACCAGTAGCATCCAATTGCGACTTGGCTCGAACTAGCTTCCCTGGACGAGCACACTCATCCAGCAGTTCATCAGCAATCAGCACTGTCCGCTTCTGGCACGAGCGTCGCGCGGGCACAAGAGACGGTCCTCGCGACCTCGCCGTCGTTCAACCGCGTCTGGCGTTGTGGGCCAAGGACAGGGTCGCCTGGTTGATGAACAGAGGGAGATCATCATGTCAATACTCAATACCTCCTAGTCATCACACATGGCACACACAGGTACTCTCTATACGGGCGGGAGAACTACAGGTACAGTACCTAAGCTGACACACATGGGAGTCTCGCCTTCGCATCCATATCACATCATGCGATAATTGCTTCCACTCGCGAGAAAACTTCTCGTTGAATCAGATATACCTCCTACGCCCGCACTACCTCCCACGGCGGATGGCATAGGTCAAAAAGGGATTCTCCTGCGGTCTTGGGTTGAAGCAGCACAATCCTCGAATGCACATTCACGTGCGCCCCTTGCCGAAGCTTGGATCAACTTCATTTCTTTAAGCGCAATGGCTCGGGACCACAGGCCGACCAAGGCACTCCTCCCGTACCCTCTAGGCTCTAGTGCACTACTACCTCCTACTGTACTAGTGAAGTTCGCTCCATTGGCGACTAGGAGGTAACGTTATCGCGGCTCCTTCGGTTGCGGCGTCCGGGCGTAGTACCTCGTTGACAGCGGCCTTCATGTGTGCTGTTGTTCATCATCTACATACACCACATTACCTACTACCTAGTTGGGCTGATGCTTTCGCTTCCCATCCACGATCGTGCAACTGTCATACATGTTTCAGACCCTCCACAGCTCAATCGCATAACTGTTATACTACGACTGGAGCTGTTGACTTTGCATCTTCCCTGTACACGGGTCCAACGTCCGTGGTGAAGAGCGAGGAGATTGTTGCTGGAGGACTACGATAGAGCTCGATGGTGAGGTAATTTTGAACATCGCCTGCCATTACGACCAGGACAACTCATCAGGGTCCGGGACACCACAGTGCGAGGAGCATACATCAAGCACAAGCAGCGACGTCGACGTGGCCGGTACGAAAGATCCAGCAATGCCGCAATAGGCCCTCACGAGTCACAAACGTACAACAGCATACCTACATTACCTACCCACCAACGACCGCGATCACGTCGGAATCCTGCTGTTATGTCACTGGCTACCCCGAGTGCACGAGAGGGCGTGCGACCAGTGTCATTTCTGCCCACTATCAAATGCTCGACATGTCACGACGAAATCGAAATAGCGGCCATGGGCGGCCACGTCTGCGCTGGAAAGAGTGCCGAAGCGCCTCCTCCTCCTCCTCCCAAGAGTCGCATACCGAACTTGTCCAGTGCAGTCGCATCGCGGCAATATTCTGCAAGTGAACAGCCGCTTCCTCCTCTACCGCAACGAAATGAAGAGCAGGCTCAGACACAAAGGAGGGATCCGGTGCTCAACAAGAAGCCCTCGCGGATAGCACTACCAAAGATCAACGCGAGTGCTGCAAATCAGTCATATCTGAGCCCACAGCAACGAAGGCTGGACGCACCCTTGACTCCAGAAACGAGCGGCGAACGACCAAGCTTCCAACGCAGCCAGACGAGCCCCATGCCGCGACTATTCGATCGAAGACCACCGAGTCCAGAGCTATCTGCAAATCTTGACTGCGCGTTTCCTCCGTTCCCCGCGTCGGGCAGCAGCACACCCTTGAGACCGCCGTCGAGTCAGGGCAGGAGGACGCCCGGGAGCGATCGAGATCAGTCTCGGGCAGAGACCAGTTCGGCAAGCCGCAGCGACCATTCCAAACTCACAGTTGATGATTCATTTATCTATGGACCCAAAAGTCCGAGGAAGAATGGAGGAGAGAGCGTGCTACAGAAGCTCAATACATTAAAAAGTGGCCCATTCACAGCAAGACGGCAAGACAGTGCAGAGTCCAAAGACGGGGCCGCATACTCGACTGGCAGACGACCGAGCGCTCCCGAACTCCTAGGAAAGCAGTCTTCACCTGCTTCGCACAACTCACCTCTCCATCGGCCTACCACCCCTGGAGCAGGTAAAAGCCAAGCTGATGTGAGCCGGATACCGAAGAAAGTCGCGCCCCCTCGACCCACTAGAAACGCAAGTGAGGATCTGTTTTCACCAGCATTCCTCGAACAATTCAGTGCCGAGCCCGCCGAACTGGAACAAGCTCCGGCGTCGGTATCGGCTGTTCACGGCAGCACCTGCACCACATCGGAAGTCGGTGCGCAGGCAACGTCGGAATCACACATGATGGCGAGGCAGCGAAGTGAGCCAGGGTTGCGCAGTTTGCTACGCAGACCTTCATTGGCAAACGTCCCCTCCGCAGCATTGCCTCTTCCGCCGCGAAGTCAGAGCCGCAATGGAGCGCGAGTGGACCATCGGATGCAGGATGCACCACCAGTCCCGAAGCCAGTATTGCAACACAGACAGCAGCAATCAAGCCTGCACACACCATCAGAGTCGGGGTCTACCGTATCCACTGCTCAATCTTCAGATTACAGCGACACCACATATAGCACGCGACCCAGTCCCGTGGGCAGCGTGGAAGCATTGTCTGTCCTGCTGAATGGGTTGGAGGAGGAAGAAAAACTGCGTCCAGCAGGCCTGAATGTGCGGAATCAGCAGAAACCAGGCGAGCGGGCGGAGCTTCCCAGAGAAGCCTCACCACCTCGATATAACACTCGCCCGGCGGCTGCTCCTGCGATGACCTCAGCGAAGAACCGGGAGGACCTCTTCGCGCTTGAATCGCCAATGGATCCTGCCCTGCTGCCGCGACTAGCGATTGCCGCCAATGAGCCTTGGATAGCGCTACCAGAGGTGTTGCCACTAAATACCAGTCCGGAAAGGAAGAAGACCCCTGTGGATGGCTCGAGGCTGGACAGGACGCTGAACCCACCAGCCCTGTCGTTATCAAAAGAGCCGCCAAAGGTTGACCAGCATGACTCACCGGGTAAAGACAGTGCATATCATTCATCGACCAGCGTCAGTTCACCTACGCTGAGCAGTGCACGTGCGCCGTCGCCCAGTGCACTGCCCGCGCCGCCTGTGCCCGCGCAGCCTCAGCCCAAAAGACATCATATGCGGCGGCCGACAAACGGAAACAAAGCCACATGTCGAGGTTGCGGCTTGATGATTGAGGGTAAATCAGTCAAGGCGGCAGATGGACGTCTCACAGGCCGATGGCATAAAGCATGCTTTGTCTGCCGCTCGTGCCAGGCGCCATTCTTGACCGCTGATTTCTATGTCATCAACAATCAGCCGTACTGCGAGCACCACTATCACGAACAGAATGGTTCCCTGTGCCATGGGTGCCACCGCGGCATCGAAGGCCAGTACTTGGAAACGACGAGCTCCACCACGCAAGGCATTATCGAGAAGAAATATCACCCGCGATGCTTCACGTGCTCCCAGTGTCGCATGACGTTGACCGACGACTACTTTGAAATCAGCAACCGGATCTATTGCGAGCGTCACGCATTGGCTGCCATGAGAGTGCAAGCGCATGCGGCAGGTATCCAAGGGATATATCCGACGGATCAGAGAAGCATGATGGCGGAACGAAGAACCACGAGGCTGATCAACCCGATCATGGCATGAGTCTCTTTTTCCGAAAGGTGATGAGGCTCACGTCCCGTCACCGCCGCGAGAGGGGACATTTCTTTCTTCTCACGACCTCTACGGCCCATCCAACTCCACATAATTTAGCACGACAAAGTCTTGTATATCGGGACGTGCTTGGAAAAAAACCACACTCTGTGATTTTTTTCCCTCTCCAATTGAGACACTACAAAGACCAATGAGCGCTGGTTGGCAACAAGTCTACTGAAGACTTTTTTCTCTGTTTTTTTTTTGGACTGGCGAAAAAATGATGGGTGACTATTTTGGAAGTCCTCCTTCACTTGTTTTGTTGTTCATGATACCCCCCCATCCAAGTACGCTTGAAAGACCATTGTACGCTGTATGCTATTGTAGTTGTACCTACGCACGCTGTAAGCTAGAGAGATGTAGCAGAGGAAAGAAGAAGAAGAAGAAGAAGAAGA
>KZ108575.1:0-15943 GCA_002116345.1 Mycosphaerella sp. PB-2012b Mex 2-1-2
AAATAAGTGTATACATATCAATACCTTTCTTTTCGATCTGTACCTTATACAATCAATATACATCTCGGTAAAATATATAAGTAGGCAACGCGAAAAGAGTCTCTCTCTCCGGGCGAGGAGGCCTCGCTAACTACCCCCTCCTCCTATTACCGCTACTATTACTATCCTTGTCTTGCTTGTCCTACCTTGCTAGATTTCAAACGAGAAGAAGAAGTTAAAAACTACCGAGCAATCCTCTAAGAGGGAATAAAAACAACCAATTAATCAACAACAATAGATTTATATATATAACAGCACTTTACCTCTTAAATTCAACCTCGCCTCGCCTCGCCTCGCCTAGAACAAACTAGACTCCTCTATACCCCTACCTCCTATCTCTTTTCCTTATTTATCTCCCTCTTAATCCGAACATCTCGCGTCCCTTCTTATTAATCCCCCTATTAAGTAATATAAAAAATAATATCATCCCTATCTAATACTAGGTAGTCTAAGATAGCTTCTTCTATGTTCTCGAGGTATATATATACAGCCCTCTAACGACCCCTTTTCTTTTCCTTTTGTTTTATATATAGAAATAATATTACTAGATACCTACCTATAAATACTTGTTCTTGTTTTAGTATGATTCTTATCTATACAAATCAATTTTTTTTTTCTTCCTAGGGGCTTAGTAGATTGTTTTTATCGAATGTGTTTTTAGTACACAACTTCGGAGGAAGGGAAGGGGAAATTCTGATGGTTTCTTCGAGTTTCCCGCCGGAGAGGTAGATGAAAATTTCTTGCGAAGGCGGAGGTTTGGATGAGGAAGGCTCAAGTAAACTACTACTTCTAGTAGCTAGGAGGTAGGTAGTGATGCACGAGTAACAAAACGAGGAAGCACTTGTGAGAAAAGATATTGAAAAAAGAAAAAGAAAAGACCATGGGAGCTCACAGGGGTAGCTACTACCTTAGATAAACATACGCATATCAGGCCGTAAAACTTTTCCCCTCGAAGCCATTCATCATTTCTATTCTTTGTCACAATTCCAACAAACCACCACCATCAACTATTATCTCTCATAAACATAACACAACACAGAACCTTGTGTATCCAACAAATCTCCCAATTTCACACTTCCCGCAATCGCGCCCAAATCCACCTCAAAGTCCAACGTAACATTCACACCACTATAATCCAACATTTTCACCGGTCCCCCAACTTCATGCAATCTCTTCTCGGGATCCTGTTTCTGCCACAGCCACAAAATGCTATCCAAATTCGTATGATGCAGATAAAACAAAGGTTCTCCAGGACTATTAAAGATACTCCCTGCCTGGCCCAACAATCCTCCGACGCCAAAGTGACCTCCAGTGTGAATATTCGGATACCTGGGATCCGGCAGACCTTCGATGGCGCGGTCGAAAGAGGTATAGTCGGGTTGAGCGAGAATGAGTTCGACTCTCTCGGGTAAAGTGAAATAGTTGAAAATCCGAGGGGAGAAATCGCGTTTCAAGCAAGCGCCGGGTCCGTCTGTGCGGTTGACGTTGACGGAGAAATGAGGGAGAGTGAAGGGTCCGTCGAGAACACATCCTCCTCCTGTGCGACTTAATTCTCCTGTGAAATTGTAGGGGTCGGGTGTGGATCCTGTTTCGACGTAGGCGCCATTGCCACCGAAACCGATGGTGGGGGAAAACACGTCGGTTTGGTAGCCTGCCATGGAGAAGTTGTCGGTGTGGGAGGCGTCGCGTGAATAGTCCCAATATCTGTGCGATGGTGTGTGTGTTTTCAGTGCCTCCCGATCTTGGATGGTGTGACGACTTTTCTGGTTTCTCTCCAGTGGGTTCGGGGTTCGACTTACGGCTGAGCCCCTGGATATCCGCATACTTCCCTCAACGTGCGCTCATATTGGGACACCATGTAGCGATGCCATAATAGGAAGTGACCCTGTGTGTGTAGGTCAGATTTCAGTGAGCAGGCGAGTCGGGTGGCACTTAACTCACCACGAAGTGTATAGAGAGTGTCTGATTATGGTGGACGGCTTGGAAGTCATCGTATCTATTGACAGGGTGGACCCAAGGGTTGTCCTTGAACTGTTCTTTGGTGATAGCGGGATGCTGCTGCAGACACAATACTGCATCGATGTACGCTTTTTTCTCAATTGTTGAAAGACTTCGCCTACTCTTCTGTGTTAGGTCTCATCCCATCGTCTTCGAAAACAACAATGAGGTAAACTTTTGCTTACCATTCCTTCCTGACGAGTGGCTATAGCAAAGCATGTCAGCCGGCGTCTCAGACAATCCCATCCGCACTGCAACGATCAACGTACATTGGTACATGTCGAGGACGTTCCACGCTGTGTGATCACTGCAGCTTCTGCAACGTTGAGTGACAATAGCGCTAGGAGGGTCCCCTGAAACAAAACTGCCCACATTGTCGCTTGAATTGACCGCACGTCGTACAACACCAAACTGATCGTTTGGAATCTGGAGTGGGTCTCGACGCGTTATAAGCATCGAGATAGGCGTGTAAAGGGCGGGGAAGGGCTTCGATTGACCACTCTAGAATATATAATCAGCCTGATTAGTGAACACCAACACAACGACGTTTCATAACCCTTCATCCAACCAGCCTTGGTTTCGGCATGAATACTTACTAGGCATCCTCCAGTCTCGATTTCTGCTTTGCAAACCTCGTCTTATCCATCCTCGTCCATACATCGCCGCACGCAGACAAGTCATCGTCGTCGCCGTCGTCTCCATCAGGGCCAGATGATTATCACGGTACAACCCAAAGCATGGAGGCGTTCAAAGTCGTTCTATAATAGCGCCTACTGCTCCGCAAAAGGTTCACGCGCCATTCAACGTTCTTCAATCCATCGCTCACGAGAGAGAAAGACGGCAGCGTTGCGGTCGAGAGGATAAGGCGCCAAGAGATTTTCACCAATGATGGACGATCTTGTTTTGAACCCTAGAATCATGATATCTTCGGTCAACACAAGACAATCTCACTGGTCCACAATTCTACCTCTCTTTATGTGTCGGAAGAAAGGATAAGATAAAGTACCTCCGCGTGTATCCGAAGCCTGACGCGACCAAGAATCTGAGAAGGGACGCGGCGCAATCATACCTGGCTACCAAGCGACCCCCTCACCCCACTTTACAAGGAGCCAGGAGAGGAGAGATAGGCCTGACCGGCCATGAAGAGAGATAAGTCCACCACTTTGCAGGCAACACAATCACGTGTTTATTGCGATCTCTCACCGGGGTCGTAGAGCAGATTTGAAAAGATGGATTGCCAACCAGCTCCTGGGGGGAATATATCGATTGTCCACAGCTTTCTTTTCGACACTCTACACGTTTTAATTCCGTTCCATCGCATCGAAAAACTCCTGCGATCAAGAGGGAAAGAAACTTGAGTCATGGACTGCATTCCCGGAGAAGGAAAGCAAAATGCTAATAGCAGCGATGAATCCAAATTCCCCATGACAGATGTCACCAAAAGCAGCAGCAACGGCGGCGGCGGCAGCGACATTGAAATTGGAGACTCGGAATCTCTCTCGGGCAACACAAACCACCTCCATCGCAAGCTCGGGTCCAAAGAAGTGCAACTCTTCGCCATTGGCGGCGCGATTGGAACTTCGCTGTTTGTGCAAATGGGCTCCGCACTTCCCAAAGGCGGGCCCGCAGGTCTCTTCATGGGCTTCGTGATCTGGGGAGGAGTGATGCTGAGTGTGAACGAATGCTTTGCGGAAATGGTCTGCTATGCACCCATCCCTTCGCCATTTGTGCGGTTGGGAGGGGTGTGGGTGGATGAGGCATTGAGTTTTGCGATGAGTTGGAACTTTTTCCTGAATATGGCGCTGCTGGTGCCGTTTGAGATTGTGGCGTTTAATATCTTGCTGGGGTTTTGGACGAGTGCGATTCCTGTCGAGGCGGTGATTGTGGTGATTATTGTCATCTACGGGTAGGTGTAATGTGTGTGCTGCAGAACAGACGCTGACATTTCCCAGGCTCCTCAACACGGTGTCAGTGAAGTACTTTGGGATTGCCGAGTCCTACATGGCCATCTTCAAGGTCTTTCTGATCGGAATCTGTCTGTCCTTCACCTTTGTCACCATGCTGGGCGGGAATCCAATACATGATCGCTATGGCTTCCGGTTTTGGAATCAACCCGGCGCATTCGTCGAGCACCTGGTTCCAGGATCCACCGGGCGATTCCTGGGGGTGTTGTCCTGCATCGTGCAAGCCACATTCACGATTTGTGGCCCAGAGTACATTGCCATGGTTGCTGGTGAGACAGCCAGTCCTCGCAGAGTGCTTCGAAAAGCGTATCGATCGTTTGTCTGGCGCATGCTCTTTTTCTTTGTATCATCGAGTCTGGCAATGGGCATCGTCATCCCATACAACGACGAAACCTTGAGCGCCGTGCTGAGTGGTGATGTTGCTGGAAGCGGTACCGGGGCAGCAAGTCCATATGTCATTGCCATGAACCGATTGAAGATTTCCGGATTACCGCACCTCGTCAACGCTTTGATCATGACATCTGTCCTCAGTTCCGGTAACGGCATTTTCTTTGCAGCGACGAGAACTCTGGACGGCATGGCACTCGCTGGTCACGCACCCGCCTTCTTCTCTCGGACTCTCAAGAATGGCGTACCTGTGTTCTCGGTGTTTGCCATCCTCGCCATCTGCTGCCTGGCCTTCTTACAGGTGAGCGCGTCCAGCGCAAAGGTTTTGACGTGGCTTGTAGATTTGATTACGGCTGCACAGCTGTTGAATTACTTTGCAGTGGCTTTGACATACCGGCATTTCTATGCAGCATTGATCAAGCAGGGCGTAGATCGCAGGACATTGCCATACCGCGGCAAGTTCCAGCCGTACACATCACACATTGCCATGACGGGCTGCATGATCATGATGCTCCTCCTGGGCTACGACCTGTTCATTGTGGGCGGCTGGAGCACGACCTTCTTCTTTCTGGACTACACCTTTCTAGCCGCATTTCCAATGGCCTTTGTCATCTGGAAGGTGGTGAAGAAGACCAGATACGTCAAAATGGGCACAGCAGATCTGAGTGTGGGTGGCCTAGTACGAGAGATTGATCTGTACGAGCAATTGCAGCCAGAAGTGCGCAGTAAAGGGCTATGGTCCAGCGTGCGCTCAAGGAAGCTGGCTTCTGGATGATTCTAGGGGTAAACAAGGGACACATACGAGCCTTTTCATTGCATCCCACATGTACTGCAGTAGTGTATAGTAAGAAAGGCGACGGGAGTCGCTCGGTCGCCATTTCGGTAGACTGGGGCACTCCGTCTTGTGAGTACGCGAGACTTGGACGAGCGTATCAGCCAGATAGAGGCATGAGTATGGCGACGGGAGATAAGTCAGGCGTATGAATGCAGCAAAATAGTATGCAGGTCCAGTCGAATCAGCGCTTCAGTCTTATCGTTGTCCCCTCCCATGTGACTAGTCCGCCAAGGGACCTCGAAGTGTGGGATGAGAGGTGATTAGTGGAGCAGATCAGGTGCCCGCCCATTCCTCGGAACTCACGTATGGCGCCATGAAGTCGTGGTTGATGCCTTGGTGGTGAGGATGCAGTGTGACTCGTTGTAGGTGATTGTGCATGTGTTTCTGGCATCAAAATCAAGGGTGCTTTGTTGTCTGACGGTTCTGTAAGAGTCAGGTAGCAAGACAATAGCAGAAGCGAAGACGGGTAAGGAGGAGGGCATGGGAGGAGGGGAGGAGGAGGAGGAGTGGTGGGAGGTGGCGGAGGGGGTGGAAGAGGTGGTGGAAGAGGACGGGAAGGAGGCATAAGATGGCGGCGGCACCTCCCGGATCACGGATTCCTGGCTGACTGATGAGATCACGAAGCTGTCGGTCAGTCTTGAGGACCGACTACTACCTGTACCTACATGTACTGTACCTACTGGCCACTACTATACCTGCTTGCTTGCTTGCTTGCCTTTTGAAGCTCCCACTGTCCTCGGCTTCCCACAACATCACAACATCCAACCACTACTACAGACAGTCTTCCTCCGCCTTCCTCACCGCCCTTCTACCATCGCCCCGCCCCGCGAGCACCTCCGGGTAGCTACTGTGGACGTTCTCCGCCAGTCGAGGGACATCCCCCGGCACCTCTTGCTCTCGGGTCGTCTGTCCAGCTACTACCACAACTGCCCCTGCCGTCTCGCTCACCGCGCTCTGAGAGTCCTACCTATGCCTTCGGCCCTGTGAGGCCACCTTCAGAACCGCCGAGCATAGCACGTTCGCGCAACGTGCGAGTCTTCGCGCTGGAGAACGAGGGGCAGCAGCAGCACCACCACCACTCGGCGCAGTCCCACCTCCATACCGCCCGTCCAGGCGACCTTTCCGCCTCGCTCGAGGCACCACCACCACCACCACCAACCCTCCCCACTGCTCCCTCCCCAGTCCAGCATACTTTGTCTGCCACCACCGCCCCGGCCACTGAAGTTCCAGCGGCCCACGTCATCACTTCGCCGCACGACCCTGATCGATCTCGCAAGCGGAGACGTCGCTCTTCGCTGCCTGATACGACCAGTCGGTCTGGTTCGCCCGCGGAAAGGGCCACTGCTTCTGGCAGGCACCCCACGAAGCGAGCTCGACGACCCACTGATCACAGTAGCATCGACGAGAACAGGACTATGCGGCTGGATTCCGCTGAACGAACACAGCAACGGCCATCGACCAACGCCTCTTCCCACAACGCTTCTTCCCCGCACACCAACGGCTCTTCCAAGAGCGAGACAAACGGCCACCACACCAATGGGCATGATGGGTATGGACATGGGGAGGGCGCAGTGGCGGCAGTACCGCAGAACACGGAGCCGTTCTTCGGCCATGACAGAGAAGAAGTGACGCGCATCCTCTTGCAGACGCTGAGTGATCTCGGCTACAGGGATGCCGCAAAGCAGCTTTCGAAGGAGAGCGGGCATGAGCTGGAGATCCCGAGCGTGGCTGCATTCAGGAGCGCAGTCTTGAGTGGGGAGTGGGAGGAGGCCGAGTCATTATTGCTCGGAGTCGACGTTGCGGACGCCGAGGGAGGAGTGCCGTTGTGCAACGGGCATAGCACATCGTGGCGGAAATCAGAGGGTTTGTCCTTTGCCAGTCAGAATGGCTCATCAAGAAGAGGGCTTCCACTTGCGGAAGGTGCCAACGTCACATGGCTCAAATTCCTCCTGCGGCAACAAAAGTATCTCGAATTGCTGGAAGCACGAGATCTGAGCGCAGCACTAAGCGTCCTGAGGAGTGAGCTGACGCCACTCAAGACAGACATCGGGAGACGGCACTTCCTTGCGAGCCTGGTAACGTGCCCTTTGGAAGAATTCCATCAGAAGGCGGATTGGGATGGCGTTCAAGGAGAAAGTCGAAGCAATCTGCTTTCCGAAATATCAAAATCGATTTCACCATCCGTGATGATTCCGGAGCATCGACTTGCCACACTTCTCTCGTCTGTACAAGAAGATCAGATTCATGCCTGCAGATATCACAATACTGCTGCGCAGCCCAGTCTATATACAGACCACGAGTGCTCCGAGGAAGACTTTCCACTCCAGACCCAGTTCGAGTTACGATCACATGCAGATGAAGTATGGTTCGTGGAGTTTAGTCACGATGGAAGCATGCTGGCTACGGCTGGCAAAGATGGATTGGTGGTCGTGTATGACACTGTGCGATGGCGCCCTATCCACGAATTCAGAGAGCATGAGCGCAGTCCACATGCGAGTGCATCTAACAGCGCCGGTGGTGCAAGCGACAATAGAGGCATTTGCTACGTAGCATTCTCTCCCGACGACAAGTACCTCATATCGTGCAGCAAGAATAACGAATTCGTGGTGGTAAATGTACGAGATGGTCAACGGGTCTGCCACGCCGACCACTTTGACTATCCCGTCACGACGGCCGCTTGGCTGCCAGACTCGCAATCCTTTGTCGTCGGGACCCAAGGATCTAGGCGGCCTCTGGGGATGTACTCACTTCGGTCAGCTGGGTCGAGCAGCAGCGGCTCAGTATTACGGAATCCTGAAATACATTCCTGGCGCGATCCCCCTTGGGACCCGTCGATGAAGAGTGATCAGCCGACGAGCTTTAGAATCACAGACTGTGCTGTTGACTCGACGGGGACCCGCATGGTTGCCACGACCATAGACAATCGCATCATGCTCTACTCTTTGAGCCAAGCCGATCGATATCGCAAGCTTGCAGAGTGGCAGATGGAAGACCGACTCACTTCAATCAACTTTTCTACCGACGGCGACCTCTTGCTCGTCAATATGAACGAGGGTAGAGTGCTTGCCATTGACTCTGAGACGGGCGAGGTGGTGCAACGCTACGAAGGTGCCGTTCAACGAGAATTCGTCATCCGTAGTGCTTTTGGAGGTGCCGGGGAGAATTTCGTCATTAGTGGCAGCGAAGGTGCGTTTTTTCTTTCTTTTTTTTTATTCGTTGCACTCTCTCCGACTAGGTATGCGTATAGGGTACTGACTGCGTACAGACTCTCGGGTGTATATCTGGCGACGTCAGACAGGCACGCTCGTTGCGTCGCTCGAAGCACATCACCCTGGAACAGTGAATGCTGTGGCATGGCACCCTACCAATCACGGCATCTTTGCCAGCGCTGGCGATGATCGACGAGTGCGAATGTAAGTTTTGCTCTGCTTTTGACGTCTGCAGCCTTTTTCTTTTGTGTTGCTCTCTTGCTGACATGTCCAGATGGTCATCTGCAAGTGCACGACGACGAAGCGAGTCTCTGGACGCACCATGTGGAGCAGTTCGGGCATTGAGTGGAGGACTTGGACAGTATTACTAGACGAGCGAGCCCCGCTCAATATGGAGCATGTGATATCACTGATATGGTGGTAAATGCGCATGTAGCGTTGGCGTTTGGGTGGAGGAGGGGTGTGTAGATGTAGTAGCATTGGATCTGAATAAACAAACACCCGTTGACATGGGTGTCGAGAGCATACATGTCATTCATGTTCAATGAATGTGTACATGTAGGTACCTACCTTGCGTAGAAGAGGACAGACAGTGAGCATATTGCTCCTACATTGATGGTAGGCATATGAAGACAGCTGTAGGTAGGTAACAGTAGACTTTTTCTGCCGTCTTCACTTGAATCTTTACTTGTCACTTTGGGGGGAGACATGATGGACAGAGAGAGACGTAGGTAGGTAGGTAGGTAGGTAGGAGGTAGGGAGTAGGGAGAAGGGAAAAGGGAAAAGGGAGAAATGGAAGTTTTCATGTGACAGTCGGGAGCGGTGTCGTTCTCGCATTGACCGAGATTTCTTCTTTGGTGCTAGCATCCATAGCACCTCCTAGCGCAGGAGAGACTAGACTCAGTCGAGCCATCTGGGGCGGGCAACGACATTGGGCTTGGCGTGCACGCGTTGTTGATTGGACCGGCAGAGAACACGACCAGAGGCAGGCGTGAATGATCAATTTCCGCTGCCAAGTTGGTAATAGGTATACCTGTACCTGACATGGACAGAAAGAATCATTATACAGTAGTGACAGTCGGTACATGTATTCTTGTCTTCCAGTTTGTCTTTCTTTGCCCTCCCTCTTCCCAGCCTAGCCCTGCAACGGCCCTCGTCGCTACTACCTGACTCTCCTCCTTGGGAAATCCTGGTCGCTCCATCTCAGTGGGGAAAGGGAAAGGGAAGAAAGAAAGGGAAGGAAAACCAGGGAAAAAGGGTATGTAGTGTGGACTGTGTGTGGTTACAGTGGTAGAAGTGAGGTAGACAACACCAACCAACCAACGTGTCGGTCGGGATTGGCCGACTCTCACGACCTCCACTCTCTTCACTTTATCGAGGTACGACTGGGTCGGTGGTTGACGGAGTGGCCATCATCGTTCGTTCGTTCGTTCGAACTTCTACCTACCTGACCTGACCTGACCTGACCTTACCTGACCTCCACTAGAACTCAGGTTGACGTGCCGGCGCGCGCGCCCCCTTCTCCCGCATCCATCTTTCCCAAATCCTCTCTCCCACCACCTGTCTCCAAACCCAACTCTGGTGGCCGCCCGTCTCCCAACCAATCCATCGATCGCATCGCCATGGCTTCTTCTCCAGACTGGCTCGAGGTGGGCATGCCTACCCTCGACCGACCCTTTGGCGTCGCCTTATGGCCCATTTTCGCAAAGGCCTTCACCGCCGTCAAGGGATACACCCCCGAGGAGTTCCGCTTCATTCCGGGCAAGACGCCCATGGCTAGCATGGCCGAAACGGCCATCTCGCTCATCTCCTACTACATCATCATCTTTGGTGGCCGCGAGTTGATGAAGGATCGCCAACCCTTCAAGCTGAGCCTGTTCTTCAAGATCCACAACTTCTATTTGACCGCCATCAGTGGCACCCTGTTATTGCTGTTCCTCGAGCAGTTGATTCCCACCATCACCCGCAATGGTGTCTTTTACGCCATCTGCCATTACAATGGAGGCTGGACTCAGCCATTGGTCGTCCTATACTACGTAAGTGGACCGCTTGAGCATGCCCTTTGTCAGCCAAAAAAAAAACGCCCTGGTACATCTGCTAATGATAGAGAGAGGAAACCAGCTCAACTACCTGACCAAGTACCTCGAGTTGATCGACACCTGCTTCCTCTTCCTCAAGAAGAAGCCGCTCACCTTCCTCCATACCTACCACCACGGCGCCACCGCTCTCCTCTGCTACACCCAACTCCTCGGCCACACCGCGGTGTCGTGGGTCCCCATTACGCTGAACCTCATGGTACACGTCGTCATGTACTGGTACTACTTTCAGTCGGCGCGCGGCATCAAGATTTGGTGGAAAAAGTACATTACGATGCTGCAAATCATCCAGTTCGTGATTGATCTCGGCTTCGTCTACTTTGCCTCATACACGTACTTTAGTGCGAGATACTTCCCATGGCTTCCGACCGCGGGCATGTGCGCGGGTGAGGAGTTTGCCGCATTCGCTGGCATGGGCATCCTCAGCTCGTACCTCGTCCTCTTCATCGGATTCTACATTTCCACCTACAAGAAGCCGATCAAGAAGGGTAGAGCCCGCGCGACGAGCGCTCTCGTGGAGATGAAGGATGAGCAGATTCCCGACATCAACCAAGTGAGGAGAAGGATGAGCGGCAGTGCGCAGAACATGAATGGATACTCGACCGGCAAAGACACTACTGCATCTCCCAATGCGCGAGTCACTCGCTCACGAAAGGCGTAGGAGGCTGCCGTTTGGGACGATGCGGAGGAGCGGGCAACTCCAGGGGACTGGCCGTGGGTCTGGTTTCGAAGGGCGAAGAAGAAGACGAGCGCGAGAAGTGGCAGTCCAGGTGGCTGGTCTCAAAGAATTTCGTGTAGATTCCTAGGGCGGTGCTTGCACAACTGGCGTATGAAGGATTTTTGGGAGAAATGTGGCGCATCGCAAAAGCCCGTCGGGCATGATTGTACAGAGCAGTTGAAAGGGAGAGGGAAAAGAGAGGGAGAGAGAGGAAAAGGAATGGATAGAGAGGCGGAGAGGCAGACGGAGAGGGAGAGAGAGAGAGAGATGAAAAAAAAGAACCCTCAAACTGTACGATACGAATCCTTGATGCCTCATGTATTACAGGTAAATGTATGCAGAGATGCACAGTAGTAGATACGTATAAAAAATCAGAGACATAATCTTTTTTTTTACCTAGAGGTAGTCCGGCCTTGAAAACCTATGTGCCTAAGGTAGGTATTGAGACCACATCGGATCGACGCCGACCTTTTAGTCACCTACCTAGCTTACAGGTAGGTACCTGAAGTAGGAAGTACAGACAGACCTATAGGTAGGTAGGTAGGTACCTTACTTTACATACCTTAGGTATACACGACTTGCACAAAATTCCTACCCTAGATATCGTAGTAGGTAAGGTAGAAAGAATGAAAGAAGAGAGAGAGAGAAGAGAGACAAGACGTAGGTAATAATCGAGATCTCTCTATATATATATTAGTAGATATATACAGAACGATAGGAGAGTTGGATGTATAGATGTATAAGGTAAGGTATATACCTCCTAGTTGGACATAGGCATAGCCTATTCTATATGCCTAGCGGTAAGAGCAGATAATAGGACAAGGCCGACCTAAGTTCCAAGTTCTAAGAGAGAAGAGAAGACAAGAGACACGGTAATAGAGCTACTACCAGTACCTAGGTATCTATCGTCTAACTATAAGGTACATACGGATGTCGATGTACACAGAGTAAGGCTATATAGTACGAGCCGGAGACTATTCCCCCCGATCGAACACTCGAAAGTTCTCGACGCAGCGATTGGATTGTCCTAGACGCGGTTGAGAGAAATAGAGTAAGAGTAGGAGGTACGATCAAGATGATTATTATCGATGGAAACTGGAAGAGATGACTACCTAGAAACCAGAGTGTCGGTACAAGGCAAGCAAGAGAAGTAGGCGGTACGGTAGGGTAGGCCAAGATCATTACTCACTATGCACCGGTAATTCATTCGTACCTATGCACCGGTTCCAGGTAGGTAATAAGTAACCTCCTATATACCACACAGTGTGATCGGAAAGCAGGAAATATTTCATATCGCGGTCGCGGCACGAAGAGCGATATGGGCTGTCTCCACTAGAAGGTAGGGGAGAGTTTCGCGGGAAGAAAGCCGAGGCGCGGATAGTTTTGGAGAGGAACATCACGCCACCATATCACACCACTTACCTTTTACCTTGGGTTCTATGTGCCAAGATGACGCCTTGTTGATCAAAAATTCATGCCGGAACCTGTTACCTCTGCGAGAGAGAGAGAGGGACGGTCGGACCCGGGGCTTTGTGATACGATGATAATACATATATTCTGATCCTTTCGCTACGGTAGGTGGGAAAAAAAGTGTCTGGAGAGATCGACCGTACCATATATCAGAAGATTTATTTGATTTTCATCCCTCTCTTCTCTTGACAAGTTTTTTTTTTGTCTCTTGCCTACTCACACACTCACACTCATACTTAAGGTACATATACAATCATGGAGTCACCATCCATCGACCTCGTGAATTGTTTCCCCTCTCTCCAATGCCTCGGCGGCAACGTTCCCGACGAATGCAAAGGCGGCAATGTCGTCTGTCCCGTCCTCCCACGCACGCCCAGCGACTCTCATATGCGCTTTTCCAAGTCTGCGGGCGTAGCGTCTACGGCTGTGAGCAGTGACTCGGAAAGTAGCTCGGAGCATTGTGGTCACCATAAACGCTCTTCGTCGATTATATTCTCCTCTAACAACAACAACAACAACAACAATAACAACAACAACACATCATCCAACACAACATCAACAACAACCGTCCCCCTCACCCCTCAACGCCCCATGCGTCCCCACCGCCGCATCCCGCACACCATCATCGAACGCCGCTACCGCGACAACCTGAACACACAAATCGAAACTCTCCGTCTAACTCTCCCTTCTCTCAAAAACGCCTACCTCTGTTCATCTTCTTCTTCGTCTTCCGGTGGAGGTGCGACAATCGACGTGGAAGACGCGGCTCTCCCGCCACGCTTACCTTCCAAAGCGATGATTATTGCGACTGCGGCGACGTATATTAAAGAATTGGAGAGTGAGAGGGATGTGGCGGAGGAGAATGTGAGGAATTTGCAGCAGCAGGTGGTGGATTTGCAGAAGTTGATTCAGTGTAATGATTGTAGTATTTTGCAGTATTTGCAGGCTGTTGGTGGGGGGAATGGAGGGAATGGGAATCAGGGGGGGAATCCGGGGGAGAATGGGAATGGGAATGGGGTTTGTGGTGGTGGTGGTGGTGCTGGGCAGGGAGGGGAGTTGCAGCAACAGCAGATGATTACTGCTTGAATGAATGGGGAAGGAAGTTTCCTTTTTTTTTTCTTTTCCTTTTGACGAATACTATGAGGAGGAAAAGGATGGGATGGAATGATTTGGCGTTTTTGTCTTTTTTTTTTCTCTCTTCTCTCTTTTTTTTTCCGGTTCTTGGAGCTCAAGGAGGGAGAATGGGATGGGAATCTTTCTTTCTAGCGGCAACAGAAAGAAAAAGGCAAAAAGGAAAACAGAACGCACACGGAACAGGACTCGCATGACGACGATGACGGCGATGGAAGGAACATGTCGTCTTGCAGCGAGGATAAATGGAAATCAGACCGAAAGTAGAGTAGAGATGAAACGAGATGAGATGAGATGACATTGTAGATGTACCTACTCCTCTCTCTCTCTTTTGAGAAGAAGGAAAGAAGAAAGACAAAGTGAGGATGATAAGAAATACTAGCCCAGCTCCAGACAAATAGACAGAGAGTCCAAAACAGAGAGACAGGATATGTAGTCAATACAACAATCCAACATATACTACCTACAGTTACCTTACCTTACCTCCTACATACCTTACCTACTACATATCCGCCGACGGCCCCGTGTTGTATTGTATTGTATTGTGTTGTGTTGTGTTGTGTACATACCTAAATGTAGCCCAGGCCTCAAGGCTACACTTTTTACCTTTTTCAGTCTTTTGCCTTTTGAGATTTTACTTTACTTTTTACCTTTTTTTTTGTATAAAATCCATGATCCTAGGAGGTGCTGACGTGTCTTTTTTTTTGTTTTTTGTGTCCAACCAGATTCAGGGCTGATTTGATTTTTTTTTTCTTTCGAATGCTCTTGCTCTGTTACTTTCTCTGTCTCTTTCTCTGTCTCTTGCTCTTTTCTCTGTTAGAGGGTAGGAAGGGAGGAAGGGAGGGAGGGAGGTATAGAGAAGATGACCTGGAGTGTACCTAATAAGGATACATCCAGGTACCTAGGTAGGTATACTTAGGTAGATGTATTCTAGAAGACCTCGATAGGAAAATCGAAATATTAGGTAGGTGACCTTAAGGCTTAGATGTAGGTAGGTAGGTGTATTTGTTCTGTTGTATATTGATTTATCTATCTACCTCCTAGAGACTCTCTCTCTTATATGTATATATACCTACCTGACTAATAAACAAACGGACAAGAGGCTGTATATCCATACCACGCACTTATGCACACCTTCTGCATTATGCATCATGCCTTGTGCAGTATGCATACCTATATATGCCCACACACACACACACATGCACACGGTACCTAAGTACGGTACATGCAATATTACCTTATGCATGTATGCGTGTCTGGTCTGTTGGACTCTGTGAGTGGCTGGGAACAGGGAACAAGCGGCGGGAAGAAAGGGAAGCGGAAAAAAAAAGATGCAAACGCATTAGCCGCTGCATACTGCACTGCACTGCACGGTCTGCACTGCACTGCACGGTCGCGTTGTCGTCTCGCCTCGTCTCGCCTGGCCTCGCCTCGCATTGCATCGCATCGCTTCGCCCAGTCAAGTTGATACCTACCTAGGAGCTACCTCCTACCTCTACTTCCTAGGAGGTAGTGCAGGTCAGTCGCCACGTCGTTTGCTTACTTTACCTTATATTACCTGTATGTAGCTTAGGTGTTGTTTATTGTCATCATCATCATCATCATCATCATCGGCGTCACACGACTACTTTACATGTACTTGGGCCAGGTAGGTACCTTAGGTATGTAGGCGGGTATGTAGGTATAGGTAGATATGTATAGCCAAGGTACAATGTGATCACGCACGACTCATGTCATCCACCCATCTCACCTACCAACCAGTTTTTACGCTTGTTGTCGTTGTCCTAGGAGTGCAGTTCCTGTAGAGGTAGTCCAGTCCAGTCCAGTCCAGTCCAGTCCAGTCCTCTCCTCTCTACATCTGCTTTTCATTCTCATCCACTCATCTCATCGTCGCATTCTTCTTCCTCTTCTTCTCCCCCTTCTTCGACAATACCCAATACCCTGTGCACGGGACTACTGCTCTCATCCTCCCGACGTGCCGCTGCCAGCTCATACCGTGCCTAGTCCGGTAGTAAGCTCTCGGCGGAACCATCCTATCCTTTCCCTTCCCTTCCCTTCCCTTCCCTTCCCTTCCCTTCCCTTCCCTTCCCTTCCCC
>KZ108575.1:15977-54531 GCA_002116345.1 Mycosphaerella sp. PB-2012b Mex 2-1-2
CCCTTCCCTTCCCTTCCCTTCCCTTCCCTTCCCTTCCCCCTTCCCTTCCCTGCCGACCTAAATTCGAGTTCGGCCCAGGCCCAGTCAGTCGTCAGCCCTCTCTCGACAGTCGACACCATTGTCCACTCTTCTTTTTTTTCCTTCAATTCTTTTTATTGTTTTATTATTATTTTTATTATCATATAATGGATCTGGATGCATGACTACCGAGGTACCTACGACGCCATGGCATGAAAACGTCGACGACCTCTACAGGTAGCTGGGAGCCTCCCGTCCTCCTCGCCTCAGACAGACACGATTGCGCCACCCTATCTGAGAGCATGACCATGTCTGCGACGGAGCCCACGCCACCGCCACAGCCACACGAGGCGGCGGAACAGAATCTGTTACCATTCCCATGTACGTTCGTTCGTTGTTCGTTCGGCGGGTTAGGTCAGGTCTGGTCAGGTCTGGTCAGGTCCCCGGGTACAGGCCAATCACAATGCACAGACAGACTTGCCGTGTTCCCCACCACTACCACTTGCCACCAATCTCCTGCTCCACTGAGGTGGCAGCGTAGGAGGTAGGAGGTGCTCGAGAGAGCTGAGGCAGACGGGAGCTGAAAGTAGAACAGAGCAGAAACTGCCAGCACATCAACCGACTTACCTCCCTTCTACCTGACCTTACCTAACCTGACCTGACTGCTGCCACTGCTGCCAACTGCTGCTGCTGCTGTACTGTCAACGGCAGCGCTAACTCATGTTGCCTCCTGCAGCCTCTGAGCCTGTGTCACGCCGACGCCCTCATTCTCATTCTCATTCTCATCCTCATCCTCACCTTTCTCGCTCTCTCTCTCATCATCGCCATGCAGCAGCAGCCCTGTCGCCCTCTTCCTCGTCCCCGTCTCCGTCCCCGTCCCCGTCCCCGTCCCCGTTCCCGTCCTCTCGCTCTCGGACCACCTCTTCTCCTGCCGTGCACGGCTCTCTGATCAACTTCATGCCCAACCTACCGCCAAGACCTGCCTCTGCTCCCCTTCCCCCAACCTGTCCTCCTCGACCCTGCTCCTGCTCCTCCTCCTCCTCCTCCTCCTCCGCCTCCACCTTCTCACCCTCTGCCTCGTCCATCTCGTCCACCTCTATGGCCACACAAGCGCCATGTCTGCGGATGGAGCCCAACTTACACCCCCAACCAGGTCAGATAACCCTCCAACACCTCTCTTCTGGACGCCCTCGCTCTCCGACAATGCATCGGCCCCAGCATCCACGAGACTCGCTAGCGAGGCCACCTGCTGCTGCTGCTGATGCTGATGCTGCTACTGCTGTTACTGCTGCTATTACTGCTGCTACAGCTGCTACAGCTGCTACAGCTACTACTACAGCTACTACTACAGCTACTACTACAGCTGCTGCTCCCCCAACACATCATAATGACCTCCCCGATGCCGTCTGCTTGTCCCAGATCACTCACCTTCTGCGCCTGCAGAAATACCATAAGCGTTGCTGCGCATCTGCCCAGGACCATTTGCAAAAACTGCACATAGCCGCGGCCAAAGCTGCGCGACTTCGTCTAACTGCTCGTTCCGTGCAGCACACGCTGGCAGAGTGCATCCGCTCCGAGGACAAATCCAGCTTTGCCGTATTATTACATGCCTTCCAGGACGCCCGTGAGGATGCCTCCAAAATTCCCTCCCCAGCCGTGCAGGATGTGGACTCACGTGGCCCGCCCGCTGCTGCCTCTTCCTCTTCCTCTCCCTCTCCATCTCCCTCGTCCACCCATCATCCTGCGACCTCATTCCTGGATGAGCTTGCCGCTCCTGCCAGGCTGACGGTATTGGATGTGCTGACCAAGCTCCGATATGATGGTCACTTTATCGCCGAACGTGTCTTGTCGCTCACATCACGGGAGCTGAATGCCTTGCTCCCGGAACGCATCATGACCAAGTCCAGCGAGTCCATCTTCGCTGCTCCCTCGCGGAATTCCCGCAGCTCCCGCCCCTTGGGATTCACCGTGGATACCGTCGTGGATGTGCTGACCGGACACTCCTATGGCAGTCCACTGGAGGCATTGGTGTATGCACCGAGCGCATGCCTCCTGACGGATGACTCTGAGCGCCGGCGCACCACTGACGTCTGGGCTACCGTCTGCGCTCGACTAATATCCGAGCAGAAATCCGGGAGTGAGAAGCTCATCCCAGCACTGCTGGACATTTGGTCGACTCTCCTTCCATGGCCAGGAAAGGACCGGATTGAGATTTGGATGCTCGACACCTTACAGCGCGGCGCATTTCTCCTTCTTGATCAGCCTACCAAGCAGACCTTTCGTGCTCGTGTCGAATCCCGGTCCGGTGTCTCCCTCCGGGATGAAGCGCAGGTGGAGGCCTTCTACGCCGGCGCTACCGAGTCGTTGCTGGAGCTCTTTGGTGATCGGACTGCCCCTAGTGCCATTCCACCCGGAGCTCTCTCGCTCTGTCATGCCATCTATGACAAATTGCGCACTTCCACTCCCTACCAGCGTGCACTTCCCTCCTTCATCTTGACGAGATGGCTCTTCTCTTCCTTTACCAGCCATCTCGTCAACCTCCCCGAGGTAACGACTCTCTTTCCGTGCTTTGTCATATCCTGAGTTTCCTGCTGATATGAGCGGTATTAGGCCTACACGTTGATGAGTGACCACTACATGTCGGATGTCTCCCGACAACGCATCCTTCGCGAGATTGCCGTCCGAGCACAAAAGGCCGTCTTTGATGTCGCCTACGATTGGAAACATGGCAACGTGCTCGTGCCCGAGACGGTCCAGCGCGTCAATGCCATCATGACACGCCTCACCGGACCCGCTGCTGCTGCTGCTGCTGCTGCTTCTCCTGTGGACTGTAGTACGGGCACGATCCTACCTTCCACTCCATTTCTGGTGGTCTCGTTGAAGGATGTCACCACCATTCTCGCCGCCCTGTATCCGCACAGACGTCCGTCTTCGATATCTTCGGATTCCGATGCCTTCAAATCCGGCCTGCAATCATCGGCTTCGTCTGTGTCCGGATTCTCTCTGTTTAGCAATGCGTCCAAGTCACCGGATCAGTGGGCGAACGATCTGCCTGGGTCCTCGCCATATCACCGCGAGCTCTTCCATGGCTGTGGCGGCGAAGGTATGGTACCAGACTCCAGCAGAGAGGATGGCATGCACGATGGCCATATTCTCGACGCATATCGCGACCTGGAAGATATTTCCACGCGCACCAGTAGCACTACGGAGCTCTGGGGTGTCGTTGCTGTAGAATCGGAGCACAAATCACTATGTACCATGCGCCAACGATATTCTCATCTCCGACACATTCGGCGCTGCCACTCTTCCCCCAACAGCCCACGCGAGAGAATGGACGAGGCCCATCTGGCGGTGGCACAGTCCATCGAGGCCGTGCTTCGCAGATACGGACCACCTCTACCATGGGAACACCTGGGCCAGGACTCCACGGCTCCCCCATCAGCCTGGTGTCAGTTGCAACGTTTGTTCGAAAGCGCGATCCACGACTGTCAGGCACGCTCGGATTTTGTGAGTGCACAGCGCTGGTTTCAGCAAATGCAAGACGCCCACGCCGCGGTTCTGCCTCCCAACGGAGGAACAGCTGCACTGGCACGCATTCTCCGCGTGCTCCAGGCCGATGCACGCCTCTCCGTGGACGAGGTCGCCGCACTGGAGTCGCTGAGTCTACAGTGGTCTGCAGCGTTGCAACCCCGCTCTGCTCTGCACCTGGCATCTCTGAAGACAATCTTAAAGGAAAATGAAGCGCTTCGAGACAAGATGTGGTACATATCCGATGTTCGCACTTCTGCAGTCTACGAGGAAGTGCGATTGGTGGCGAGTGCCCTGCGTATCATGGGAAAGTCTGCCCGAGCAGTACCGAAGCAGAGAAGTCCTCCGCCACTGAGACACTGGAACTCGACCCGAGTGTCCCATGCCAGCCTTCACCTCAAATCTGAAGCACAGATATTGGAGCTGCTAAGCGCCAGATTGGACCACGGCGGTCCCAATAAGCTCAGCGACGAACAGTCCAAGGCCACGATGCAGTGGATGCAGCGCGAGAATATTGACAATCTCTGCAAAGGCGAGGAGCGTCTGCACCGGCTGTACCTGGAAGTACGAAAGTGTGTCGACGTGGTGAGTAGCAGCTCGCATGTCGAGAACGCGATGCTCTGGTCGAACGTGCTGTTCGCTGCAGACCACTCCTTTCGGACGACGAGAGATGTCGGTCCTCGCAAAGCCGCCTTTCTGCCGGGTCTCTATGGAAGTTCACTCCAGTCGGACTACCTATCGTTGAGTTCTCAGCTGCGCAGCAACGATAGCCTCTCGACGACCTCCCATACACTGTCAAACTCCAGCTCGCGGGACTACCTGGATGCGCGTAGTCCGACTCTGACTAATCGATCGTCCGCGCCTTTCTGGTCGCCGGCCATGTCCGAGGTGGACTCGCCTTCCAGTGCTACGAGCGTCATCTCTTCTCACACGCAGTCCGCTCTGGACATGACACCGCTCAAAGACGTGACCAACCGCCTCTCTGCGGACTCACGGGCTCTCGAACGACTGCGTCAGCGTGTGACGAGTCTGATCCTCAGTGATCTGACTTCGACTCTCTTCAGCGATGGTAGTGAGACTGATCAAGCCTTCTGGACGGGCCTGGGCTTGGAGCTCGCTGAACGACACTTGCGCAGTGTGCACTCGTGGCAGTCCAGCGCAGGTTCGCACACTCCTACCGTCACTACTGACATGCCTGCGAGGCCCTCCTTCATGATGCGATTCGATTTTGATCACGCCTTTGAGCGCTTGGTGCAGAAGTTCACCGCTCATAGCAACCCCACCACAAAACTGGCATGTCTGTATGATATTGACCGTCTGGTGGTACCCTACATGGCGGAGCAGCAGCAGCAGCAGCAGCAGCGCTGGGCCTCGCCATCCACATCATCGATGCGCACCGCCCGAGACGCGAATCGTTTGACCCTCAACACCACTGGCACCGATGATGCGACGGGAGTGAGTATTGCTGGCTTTCGCAGCCTCTTTGCTCGGAGCTCCCTGCGACCTCGCACGATCTTTCGAGACCTGCAGTGCATCGCCTCGCTATTACCTGCGTCCGTGCTGTGTGATACCCCTCAGGGCAAAGCATTCACGCATGCAGCACTCGCGCTCACCAGTCTCAAGGCCGAAGTCCGAGAGATTATGGTCGAGACTGCAGATAGCATCATTGCATACCACTCGAACAATCGTGGTCATGGACGAAGTCCCTCTACTGCGCAGCAGGAGCGAGACTCGGCCATCTTCCCGGCACCGAGTCCACCTGCCGCAGACATCTCTCGCTATACCATGGCTGATGCTGCACACCTGTTGCAGATCACGGCCAAGGAAGGCGACATTGTCGCCCAACGGGAGCTTGCGACGTTGTACCTGACCCATCCCGAGCTGTTGGATCGAGTGATTGCGCCCTTTGCCAGACCCAAGGACGTGTTCAAGGACGAGCTGGAAGGCAAGTGGAAGAAGAATCAAGATCCGCACCGCATGGACCCGGCGACCATGTGTGTAGCCCATCACTGGATGAGCTTGAGCAGCAAAGGCGGCGATTTGCTGGCAAAGGAATATCTGCGACAACGAGAAGAGATGGATAGCTTTTGAGGATGACGATGATGATGATGCTGATGATGATAATTATGATGATGATGACGGCGACGACGACGACGATGATGATGATGATGATGATGATGATTGACATTCTGCGTACAGCAAGGCGTTGGCGGGAACAAGCTGAAGAAATTCTCGTTTTTGACGAAACAATAATATGTACAGGTAGATGATACCCCCAGCACGCTCGAATTTGCATTCGAAGCTGTGCCAATGCGCTGCGATTTTTATTCTTTTTCAGACGGCAGCTAGAAGAAGAAGAAGAAGAAGAAGAACTTTGAATCAGAAGATCAAGATGAAGATGAACAACTTGAATTTGTTCCCAAGCTTTTACATGTATACCTAGGTACCTGTACCATACTAGGTGATATGTTCCATCTTGCTTCCCAAACCGCATGATTTTCCATTTCCGAATTTCACCAGTGTCCGTTTGCATCCTCATGAGTAGTTTCTCTAGAATAGTGTCATCACCCTTGTACAGTAGTCTGTAGAGGGACGGCCGGAGAGCGGTTGTTGATGCTGTGTAGTCGTGCCGGTATGCGATAGAGGATGTTAGAGCACGAGCCGCAGATGGTTCCTAGCGTACGGAGAACTATCGCTATCTTAAGCGCCCGCAGTTGTACTCTCTACTCCCACCAACTCACCTCTCGTCCATCCATCAATCAGCACATACGAGATATCCCCACTCTCATCCACCATGGGCGCCAACGACGACGACGACTCCAGCCTCTGGAATGACAAACTATTGCAGACTCTCAAGGCGGAGCACGATCGCTTGTTCCACGACTTACGCACCGAAACCACACGACTCGAGCGGGATTTCAACACTGCTGCTGGTAGTAGTGCTGGCCCCTTCTCTGCCTTTAAGAGAATCATCGATAACGGCATATCCTCCATCACCACCGCCCTCCACCCTCGTCCTTCCCACTCCGCCGAGCTGGACGTGAAGTCGAGGATGCAGCGAGCACAGGATCAGCAACGGGCCGAAGAGCAAGACATTTCACAACGATGGACGGGGAGCACCGATTCGCCCGATCACATCCAGCTGCAGAATTCGAGAAGAAGTGCACAAGAGAAAGAAGAAGCGATCGATGCGGCAGCTGAGCTACTCGAAATGGCTCAGATGCGCAACTCGGATGTCCCTGCAGAGATGGTGGAGGCCTTGTATCGTGATCCCGAGGCAAACTTGCTTGACGTGGACATACTCAGTGGGATCACATCCTTTCAACCACACTGGCTCTCCGTCAACTGGTTCAAGCGAAGTTCCTACTCACCCATACGACTGGAAGCACATCCCCAGCTGGGCGAGCATGGTGCTAAGTGGCGAGCCGCATTTGAAGATCTCCTCGATGCTTCCTTGGACAAGCCCATGGGACCCTCCATTGAACGAGTCGGCATGAGAGTGCCCCATGGTCGGCCGCAGTCTACTTTCACTGGACCTGGCCTGGAATGGATGCTGAGCTTGCAATGTCGTGGTATCCTGCCCATGCAGCTTCCACTCACCTACAATCATGTATACGCAGTACGTGAGCTCAGACACTCGTTTGTGACTGATCTTCTGGAGCAGCGAAACTTATTCTCGAACCACACCCGCCCAGACTCGTCAAATGATTCGCCTTTAGCGGCCGACTTCCGGGACTTGGTCTCTGAAGTGGGAACAAAGGCGACTGCAGACACGGAAGCCGAGCCGTTGCCCGTGCGCTTTTACCCTGCGACAGAGCAGGATCTCTATGAATCCTCCTACTTGTGTCCAGTGAACCACGTGGGACGGAGAAAGTCAGATGGGCAGGGATGGCCATCACAGGCAAACACTCCAGATGAGAACGAGGCATCGGACGCTCACAAGGTCTCTGGCGACGACCGGGCCAAGGGAAATATGGCTTGTGAGAATGAAGCTGATCTCCAAAGAGCAGATCAGTTGCAGTCTGGCAACCAGCCCGACTTATACCACCCCGAGAGGTTAGCTCTGTTTCGGCGGTTATATGCACTGACCGGGAACGAGTTCTTTGACGAGCAACAGGGCTTCGTCCCACTTGCGAAGCTCAGGGAGATGGTAGGCCGCCTCCAACAGGAACACGAGAATCTGGAGAAGATGACTGGGCACAACATGAGTACAACACGTGGGGACTCGCAACACCAGTCCAGCCCAGATCTACCATCACGAGACACCGAATCCGCACCAGAAACCACCTCCAACTATAACAACATGCAAAAGCAGGTGATGATGATGCTGCTGGAGAAGCAGAACGACTGGCGACTGAGTGGAGCACGTGAGGAGCAAAGCGAGCGTGCTCTCATCAAGAACCCAGAGTCCGAGTCATATTCCACGGGGGAAACGATGAGCAAGAAACCTGATATTATTTC
Source organism: Mycosphaerella sp. PB-2012b Mex 2-1-2 (assembly GCA_002116345.1). Lineage (NCBI taxonomy): Eukaryota > Fungi > Ascomycota > Dothideomycetes > Mycosphaerellales > Mycosphaerellaceae > Mycosphaerella > Mycosphaerella sp. PB-2012b. Next base: position 23,985 of record KZ108575.1, read on the forward strand.
CACCTTGACCACGACGCAGACTACACGCCTGCCCGACGGGACCGTCACGACCAAAGTGGTGCTGAAGCAACGCTTCGCCGATGGCCGAGAGGAAACTACAGAGAGTTTTCACACTCGGAATGAAGCTCATTCTGACGAAGCTTCCCAGCGAGATGACCAGTCCCAACGCGATGAGAAGTCGACGACGAAGAGAGGCTGGTTCTGGTCTTGAATTTTCTTTTTTTCTCTCGTTGTTAGTGGTGGGCCTTTTTTTTGACGATTTGATGATGATAATGAAGATAATGAATGGGATGTGGATGGTGATTTCGGGTCCTGTGATGGTGTTCAACTCTTGTATTGTGACAAAAACTAGCCAGTGTGGTAGAAAGAAGCAAGCGGATGGATGGATAGGGCTCTGATGTCTCTCAACTACCTATATGTAGCTCTATACAATATATCCGTCCGAATTGAAGACTTGATAATTCTACCTCCTAGTAGACAAATAAGTCTTCTCTATTGTACTATTACTACTTTCTCTAGTTTTAGCTATCCTACTACGTATAATCTAATTTCTCTTTTTATTGTAGGTAGGTACCAGGTAGGTACCAGGTAGGTAGGTAGGTAAATAGATCCGCTCCGCCGCGCAAAAGATAGATGATTAAGGTTTAGATAGGTAATTCAGGTATAGAGAGAGGGGCAGGACTATTATGCTATCTTCTCCTACTACTACCACTAATCTTCGAAACACTTGCTTCCCAAAACCTTCACGTACAAGTTCAGCCACTACTCCACCATCAGACTCCTCCACCACCACCATCAGTAGCAGTAGCAGCAGCAGTAGCCTCCACAACCTCCTTCTTCATCCCCTCCTCCCTCTCCCTCGCCCGTCGAGCCTTCTCCTCTCTCACCCTCGCCTCCAACTCCTCCACCCGGCTCCTCATAGGCCCATACATGGCCTCCACAGCCGCCCAATTTCCCGCTTCGACTTTATTTTTCCCTTGGCCTTTTGCCAATAAAAATCTTCTTTTTGTTCCATGCAATTTTTCATCGGCGGCTGCAGCAGTGGTGGAGGCTGACGCGGTGGTAGTGGTGGTTTCTTCAACGTACAAAGCGATAAAATGCACATTTTGACCTTTTTGATCTCCTTTGAGTTCAATGGTGGGACGGTCAGTTTCGTAGAAGAGGCGAATGAGAGGTTGGTGATAGATGCGTTTTTGGAGCGTGGCTTTGGCGTTGGGGTCGTAGGTTGTTCGGAGGAGGCGGGGGTGGATATTATCGTCTGCTTCTTCTTTTCCTTCTTCATCATTCGCTTCGTCAAACGGCCGCCGAGCAGAGGGAGGAGGAGGAGGTAACAAACTCCTATCCTCCTTCTTAGCCCTCTCCAATTTCCCCTCCCACAAATCTCTACACCACCTTTCCGCTTTTTCAAACCCCTTCCCCTCAAAATCACTCAACACAACAGCAGCGACATACGCCTCAAACACATCTCCCACGATTTTATTATACCCCTTATTCCCCCTCCCATGACTATCCCTCAACAACTCTGCAATTTCCGCTCCCACAGAAATTTTTTCATGAAACCCATAACTTCGCGACAATTCTGCCAAAGTTTCATTCTTGACTAGCAGTTCGCGGACTTGCGACATGCGGCCGGCGGGGAGGTGGGAGTAGGATTCGTAAATGAGGCGCGAGGCGAAGAGTTCAATGTAGGCGTCTCCGAGGAATTCGAGGCGTTCGTAGGTGAGATCTGACGTGGCGAGTTCGCGGCTGGTGGTGTAGAGGGATTTGTGACAAAAGGCGGTTTTTTGATATTGTGGCTTGATTGGGGGGAGTGGTGGTAAGATGCTGGTGGTGGTGGTGGTGGTGGTGGTGTCTGCTGCTGCTGCGCTGCTCGGTGGTCGAGTGTTGTTGTTGGTGTTGCGATTGCGGTCGTGTCGGTCTCGGTGGCTCTGGCTCGGTCGGTGGTAGCTGTTGGTCTCAGACGAGTGATGATGTCGCTTCGAGGCACTGGAGTAGCCGTCGCCATTGTGAGGGCGTTTGTGGGTGGTCATTTTTTGAATTGTGCTCTCCTCGGCGCACTGTGGTGTTGAAGACGACAGCGAGGAGATGAGCTCCGGTTGTGGTGTGGGTGATATTTGCGGAGAGAGAGTGACAAAAAAGAAGAAAGCCGCTGTACGTGAACTCGGTCTTGGCGCAGCTTATAGAGTAGGTACCTCCTCTCCTACTTCCTATCGCCCTTGTGAACTTGTCCCAAGAAACAACTGAAACTGATATATAGACAATGGTAAATTACAAGATCAATGATACACGAGAAAACAAATTCAACCATCTTCCCCTTTAGAGTCGCCCCCATCCTCCGCAATATCCATTGCATCTTCATCCTGACGCTCGTCGTCCTTGTCATCCCTCTCCTCTTCACCCTCGTTACTCTTGGACGCGCGACCTTTGTCATCCTCCTCCACACTCGTCGGGAAATGCAAATGCTTCCAATCCTCAATTTCCTCAATCACACTTTTCAATCGATCTCTCACGCTCTCAATCGCATACGTTCCCAGCAATAATCTCAAGGGCGGGTATTTGCAATGTCCCAGTTGCCAGACGAGTTCCGCGGATTTGACAGCACTCGTAGGCTGACGATCGGAGAGCCATTGCACAACACGTCTGGCATGGCCTGCGGGTGCCGTGGGCGTGTCATATGGTGCCGAAGGGCTTTTGACCAAGAAATGACCATATTTCTTAATGGCAAATGATTCATCTGCCGCTTTGTCGTCCAATCCGGTGGGCTCGTCAATGCGCAGGTGGCCTGGCTCGACGAGACTGGCTTTGATTCCAAAAGCATCAATTTCGTAGAGCATACTCTCGATTAAACCTTCGGTGGCATACTTGGTCGCACAATATGGCCCAAGGCCAGGCACCCCCAGCGCTCCCGATGTCGAGGAGAAGATGATGTATCTTCCCGCATTATTATCACCATCCTGCCGAGCCGCAGCTTGTTCGCGTAAGAGGGGCAAGGACAATTGGATGATGTTCAGGGTTCCCATAAAGTTGGTTTCGAATTGTGAGCGTAAATCGCAATCGTCCTGATCCTCGCAGGCTCCAATCACACCATAGCCTGTGCAGCTGTTGTTGAATGGTCAATGACTGTGCTGGTCTCTCTCTCGCGCGCTCTCTCTCTCTCTCTCTTTCTCTTACACACGCAACATTAAATCATTTCCCGCACACACACACACACACACTCACTCACTTGACGATGATGTCGATCCGGCCCCAATGCTTCGCGCTCTGTTGCACCACTTCTTCCACCGTCGCTCTCACGCGCACATCACACAGCAGGCCCTGACATTGCTCATGCCACCCCTGCATCTGCTGCATAGTGTTCTCCATACTCCTCCCCACAGCCGTGACATGATCTCCGTGGCTCAATGCGCTCTTCACCAGACTGCGCCCAATGTGTCCCGTGGCTCCAAATATCAGCCATACTTTGGGCGTCGAAGGATTGGTTTCGCTTGGCGGATCAGTGGTGGCAGGTAGGCGCAGTTTCGGGTTGTTGATGAGGACTGATCGCGGGCAATCGGGTGAGCTCGAGGCCATCATGGATCATCTTCTTGCTACCGACACAGCAGTATGCAGTGCAGTGCAGTGCAGGGCCTGGATGGGGGAGTGTGGTGGTAGTGGTCGTGGTCGTGGTGAGAGGGTCATCCGCGAGGCCGACGGCACAACAGCAGCAGCATGACGAGGAGGAGGAGGAGGAGGAGGAGGAAAGGGTCAGTCACGTACGAGCAGCAGGAGACTCGCTCATCAGTCGCTCTGGCGCAAGTGACAGAAAAGGCATTCTCGGACCTTCTTCTCTCCCGTCATCACATCATTATTAATGGTTCACCAAAAACACCCGTGAATGCGATGGGTTTGTGTATAGAGTTGCGATATGCCCCCTCGGAGTCGCACTCTTGCGCGATACCGACCCCTCAGGGGGGTTTCGAGGCCCATTTCGCGTGAAAATGACGGACTGATGGCTAAAGTCTTGGTCCCACATCCACTGGGCTATTCACTTTGGAATTAGAACGACTCACAACAACAACAACATCACTCTTTGCGTCTCTTTCCAAGCCTCCCTTCCACCTTGGTTTATCACCTGTGTTTTCCTTTTTTTTTTTCCTTTTTTTCCTTCTTTCAATGCCCTCTCATGATTCGCAGAGTGTTTCAAGCAGCCTGAGTCGGATCTGCAACGGTTCCGCGGTGTAACGGAGCGGACAGATCCTGGGACCGGGGATGAAACAACTATAAAAAGTGGCCACTGGCTGGGGTGAATGCCGGAGATGGGATGGTGCAGAGCAGGGCAGGGAGAGGGAGGTCATCTCGCAGATTATGCTTTTTTCACGACGTTTTCTTACTCTGAACCCAGGAGGCTAATATCACGTTTCACTCGTTGGAACTTGCTTTGTGATGGACACACAGACACTTGGACAGTAGGAGGTAGTGGGAACTATAACCATGTCAAGACATTGCAGATCTCATCGTAGACTGCATGGGCCCTCCCATTAAAATAAATACGACAATCGAGAGCACTGCGGCCTCTGCAAGGCACAGCAGTGATGGACCTTGTGGTGTACAGGCCTGGTCAAGAGGTAATCGGTACATACCTTATTATTACTGTATTACTGTAAGTCAAGCCAAGGAAAACTGCCTCAAGCTCGCCATAGTATGACAAGGGTGGCCTTGGGACATAGAACGTACGCCAACGTCGCCTCACCAAATAGCATTCCAGTTGCGAAACCACTGAAATCTCGTGCATAGGCTAAGTAGTTGACCGTTTCCTGCTCATACACACTCTCCTCATGATCCAGCAATAGCACTTACAACCCATCTCGCAATGGGAATCTCTTCGGGGCTTGTAGCCACCATTCTGGCATTCGCAAGTACAATTCATCAAGTCACCGCCGCGGCCACGGATTCATGTTGCATGCACGATGCTGGATTTAATGCCAAAGCTGCCGCTGAACGAGCGCAGGAGCTGGCTGGCCACAGCTGGGAATACGGAACAGCATCAGAGGCACTACTAGAACTATACAATCCCAGACTTTCAGTATTTTCACCTCAAGCCTTTCCCGCTGGAAAAGTGCCCGATTCGAACCCTCGGCTGGTGCCTGCGCTGGCCTTTGCCAAGCGCCATATCAGACTCGACAATGAAACTCTCATCGATGGCGATGGGGCCTCGGGTGATCCGGCTTCTCTGGGCGTGTCTGCTCTCATGATCGGGCAGACCGACAAGCGGTATGCGGAGGCAGCGCAACGACAATTCCAGCATTTCGACAAAGTCCCCAAGTGGAAAAATGGCGCCATCTCTCACCGGGACGACTATGCGGAACTATGGGCGGATTTCATCTACATGGCTCCACCATTCATGGCCTATTATGCAGTGGCCACCAATAGCACGGAAACCATCAAAAAGGCCATTATGCAATGTCTCGCGTACCGACAAGCGCTCAAGCCAAACACATCCAGTGACGCCGTGAGCGCTGGTACATGGCAGCACATCCTCGGACCTGAACACGAGGATCTTGGGCGGTGGTCGACGGGTAATGGCTGGGCTGCAATGGGCATGGCGAGAGTGTTGGCCACGCTGCTTCATTGGCCGCCCACAGCAGTCGAAGCGAACGCGCAAATCGCCCAAGCGGATCTCTTCACTTGGATTGGCGAGATTTTGCAGGGTGCGATGAGCTCACCAAAAGAAGATGGTTTACTGCGGAATTATCCCAATGATACGACCTGGTTTGGAGAAGTCAGCGGGACCGCCCTCCTGACCGCGACTGTCTATAGAGTAGCTGCGATGCAAGAAGAAGCGAGTGCTCTCTTCAACGGTTCAGCACAAAAGGTCCGAGATACGCATCCTGACATCAAGAAGCCGGTGAGTATCCTCCCATTGAGAGACGTGGAAAGACGTGGAAAGACTTTGTTGGTCAGGTAGTTAACAGACTAGCAGGTCTCCAACGAGATGCTCAAATGGGCAGACGACAATCGAGCGGCCATTGCCAAACACGTGTCAAGCAACGGCGTGGCCAGTCCAGTAGTCAATCCTCTGGGCTGGGGGGACAGAACGCCTTATACCAAGGGGAGTGCTGAAGGCGAAAGCTTTCTCGTGATGATGTACTCTGCCTGGAGGGACTGTATTGTGGCCGGAGCTCGTGAGTATCTTGATTCCATAAGATGAGATGGCAAGGAGAGTTACAATATCGGCGAGGAGGGTGATTCTAATTTTTGCCTTGCAGATCACTGAATGCGAACCCGAGGTTACTCTATCTGGAACTACATCATCGGTGTAATATGTCGGACTCGTAGACGCTGTCTGGCAACCCCAAGCGCGGGATCATGTCCTACAGTCCACAACGAGATTCATCTAGCAAGGCAACACGCAACAGTTTGACTCGCCCAGTAACGATCAAGCAAGCAAACAACTTCCGACCCCTCCCCAGCAGATCCGCCAGCTTCTCCCATCATCATCATCATCATCCTCACAAGAAGTGCAACGAACTCTCCTCGACAACGAAGAAGAACATTCCTCGACCTACCAGACGAAAAAATCCGCAACGTCAGACATCTACGAAGTTCTCACAGGAAAATTTCAACCTCCAATTTCTCCACCGAGAAGCCTCCAACCCTCCTCCTCCTCCTTCTATCATCCCACCAATGCCCGCTAAGAATACATTCCAATCCTACCTTATATACTCTCCACGGCCTCATGATTCACCCACCCACCCACCCATCACGGACATGGACATGGACAGGGACATCTTGTCTCCGCTGATGAAATGCTGTGAGGGCCGCAAGCAGGAGCAGTAGCCTCTCTTCATCTCATTATCATCTTGATTGTCATCATCATCCTAATCATTACATGTACCTTATCCGAAGACGAAGATGAAGAAGAAGAAGCCCATCATGATAATGAATACATGTATAATTCAGAAAAATTCCCTTCGGGTTTACCTTACTAAAAGCGAAATTTTGGAAAGAAAGAAAAAAAGAAAAAATGTATGGTGTGATGGGAAGCGCAAATCTGCATATTCTGCAAATTCTGCAATCTGCATCAAGTAACCAACACCTCCTGCCATAAACGACAACGACAACGCCAATGAGAACCAAGAAGCTGGACATGGACATGGACATGGACATGGACATGTAGCTGTACCTAGCTGTACCTAGGTAGCTGTAAAAATAGGACAGGGGGCCACGAAAAAAAGGATTGAGAAAAAAATAAATTTATTTTATCTTCGGGAGGTGGTGGTTGAAGAAAAAAAGGTAGAAGATGAGGATGGGGGGGCAGTCGGCCATGGTGTGGGGAGTTGGGGAGTATGGATGGATGGGGTTTGGGGGGATGTGAGCTGAGAGAGAGAGAGAGAGAGATTAGAAAATGACACCTATAATCATCGTCTCATTCATTTCACGTCGTCTATGATAGCTACTGCATTGCACCACTTATTTCCGTGCGGGCTGCGAACGCCTTTAACTCTCGGGTCCGCCGGCCGATCCGATCCAAAATTGAAAAGCTCTTTTTCTCCTTGAGCGCCTCGCCATGCTTTAAAAAATCTTCTCGAAAAAACACCACATCGCTAAGTTGCACTACCCCATCACGCCTACCACCCCCTACGGTAGAATCTCCTTCAATTGCTGTTTCTGCTGTGCTGTGAGACTCGTCGGGAACTTGATCTTCACCCCAACGATAAAGTCTCCTCTGCTGGTGGGCGTTTTACTCTTAGGCATGCCCTGATTCGGGAAGCGTTCTACCCAATCCGGGTTGGTAGGTCCAGCACTCGATACGGACAGTTGCTTGCCATCAATCGTTTGTACGGTTCGACTCCAACCTGTCAGAGCCTCTTTCAAGCTGATTTCTACCGTATGCTTGATGTCGTCCCCATCCCGCGTGAACAGTGGGTGCGGCTTCTCCTTGATGATGAAGTGGAGATCTTGTACACCACCTTCTACTTGATCGCCCATGTCGGGGTACTTGATCTTGCTTCCGGCTTTCAGACCTCGCTTGATGGGTACACTGAGAATCTTGTCTTCTGTGTTTTGCTTGCCAGTCTGGGCATCGTATGTCTTGCGTTGTACTTTGAGTTTCTTCTGTGCACCATTGTACATCTCTTCCAGCGAGACGGGCAGGTTCTTCTCCACGACAGTCGTTTCTGGCTCAGGCTCTCTTCTGCGGTATTGTTGTGAGCCAGCAGAGCGTCCGCCAGCAGGTCTCCCACCAAAGCTCCCGCCGCCAAAGCTCGCGAAGAAGTCGTCATCGTCGCCGCCCAAGCCTCCGCCTCCTCCACCCATAGACCCTCCACTTCCACGCATGAACTCTGCGAAGATGTCTTTGGGGTCACTGAAGCCGCCGAAGCCTCCTCCACCGCCTCGGCCATTTGATGAGGTGAAGTGGAAAGTCCTTCCTGGTCCTCCACCCATACCTCCAAAGCCACCAGGCATACCTCCCGCACCAAAGCCTCCAGCGCCTGCGTATGGATTATCCCCTCCTGGTTCTGGAGGCGGCGGCCCATTGCCTGTTATGAAGTCGTAGCCATAGTTGTCGTAGTTGCGTCTCTTTTCAGGATCAGACAAGATCTCGTATGCTTCGGAAGCCTCCTTGAACTTCTCGGCGCCAGCGGGGTTCTTGTCGGGATGGTTCTTGAGAGCCTGCTTTCGGTAGGCTTTCTTGATCTCTTCTTGCGAAGCTGTCGCTGACACGCCCAACCGGTCGTATAGCTTGGTGTCAGACACCATGGTTGCGGCTTGACCGGAACAGTATTACAGCAAGGTAGGTAGAGTGCAAAGCGAAGTGTTTGATTCTAGGCTGTGGCCCAGAGAGGAAGTAATCGAAGCCAAGTCGCCTAGACAGTCAGGTGAAAGTATGTGGTGAATGGTTCGTATGTGTACGGTGAAGGGAGTCAGGCAAAGGTGATGGGTAGAGCGAGAGTGGTTGGATGTTGGTTCAAGAGCAAGATCAATGGCTGGTCGATTCGTCGATGCAGCTGTCGTCACATGCGCGGGAGCTCGTGATGGAAGCTACGAGACGCTTCGATCGGCTAGAGGCCAACTTCCTGGGAAGTGCGTGGGGATAGTTTCGAGTTCTACCTGAGTTTGTTGCCAATTGCCTCCTTCTCCTTCTCCGCGATGTGAGCTCACCTGTTTGACACTGGTAGTACTGATGATATGTCAGGAGACCCTCATACTGTACTCCCATATCGTGATTCGGGCCCTGCCGCTTGCGTACCCATTAGGTCCCTCCTCACTCTGAATGCTCTATTAGCCAGTTGTAATAAGAGGTGTAACCGTGTAAGTAGAATCCAGCGCATCGGCATTTCAATTTACCGACATGGTCCAAGCTTCTCCGCACACACAACAAAACTTTCTTCTCTCTCTTCCACTCTCTTCTCTTCTCCCAATACACCGCTTCCATTAGACAGTGTTGTCAGCAGGCTTCTGGCTCGGCGTCATGCTGGGCCCTGGGTTCTAAAATTGCTGGTAAACGATTTCGAGTAGCGCAGAGGGAGACTGTTGGTACTATAAGAGCTGGCTACGCATTTTTGTTGGTTGTGTAGGCGGCGTCAGAAGTGCCGTACATTTATTTCATCAAGCATCATTCCTGAAAAGAGCTGGGGAGAATAAGTACCTGGTATAGCTGTAAGAGCAGTGGACGTGCGACGAAGAGCAGCACATATAGCGCTGTGAGGAGTACAGTCATGTAGATGGGAAGAAAAGAGACAAGACGGGCTGTCGAAGAGACTTTTGGTCAGTACAACATCTATGGCTGTCGTTGGGACCTCCTCGTGCCTCGAGCCTCTATCGCTGCCTTTGTGTCAGCTTGCGCTGCAGACCTTTCTGTTACCAGGTCGAATCTGATCGTTACAATAGCAGCCTCGTCGCACCATACCTTCCCGAGACCATCTTGCTCCACCATGACACTCTTGCTAAAACGCGTGCGGCCTGTGATCCATCACCCTCAACTGAACCTCCTCCATGGTACTGTAGACGTGTAGCCAGCGAACGACTTCTCCTCTCCGAACCCTCAGCAGAGAGCGCACTCACCCAAACCCGTCCTCTGGCAAGTTCTCCCCCAAGGCCTTCCCCCGTCTCCCCTACTCCAACTGCTCCCCAACAATCAACTCATACTCCTTCATCCGGCCCGCCAAATCATGCAGCCAAGCAGCCCGCTCAGAGAACAATTCCGCCTCCTCACCTCTTCCATAATGAAACAGCAACCTTGCCACATCCGCAGTCTGATTTCCCACCTGCGCCACATTCTCCGAATATTTTCGGACACCCGCATCAGCAACCATATCTTCGCAGAATTGTTGGTCAATCGGCGCATGCTCCTTCAATTGATCGCTGGACCGCTCGAGCAGATCGCAATACCAACCGGCGACGACTGCGGACTCATGGACGAAACCGCATGCGTGCAGCCGGGTGACGGTGAATTTGTAGTGCCAGAGGAATCGACGCTCTTGCACGGTGTTGAGGGTGGAGGAGGAAGGCATGATGATGATGATGATGTGATGTTCTTGTGCATGCAACTTCTGTGGTAGTGGTGATGGTGTTGTTGGTGAGAGAGCGGTTTACTCGGGGTTGATGGAAAAAACAGGTGCTTGCTCGAAATTCCGACTGAAGTTGTGGCAGTTTACCCCTGAGAAGTGCGAAGCGACTTCTCGTCCCCACTACTGTGTGTGTGTGTTGACGACTCCGGCTGACTGCAAATAGACGATACGTCTCCCGATGATGATGATGAAAGTCGCCAGCAATGGTTTTCGCAGCGGCAGTGGTGGTTGTGGTGGTGGTAGTAAAGCGAGCTCCCGTCTGTGATGTTGATGATCGCGTCAATTTCACCATTGTGGTAACATCCCTCTTCCCTTCTTCTAAGTATGTACCTCAGGTGTCGAGTTTTCCGTGCCAACCCAAGAGCCGAGTGACTCTCGCAACAAAGCAACACAGCAAGACAACCTAGGCAGTTAATATAGTCTTAGTTGACTTACTCCAGTTGACTTACTCCAAAGTTCCATAACAAGGGCGGCACATGGCTTATAGGTATGGTAAAGATACAACCATCTCGCGCCATTCATGGAGTGTCTGAGACTACAATGGAAAGTCTTAGTATCTGTAAAATGCCCGGAGATTCAGAAATGTGTATCTACCTACCTTACTGTATCCTACTTCCCATATCTGAGCCACGAGCGAGCGAGCGAGTGTGCTGTATTCGGCCCGGACGACCATCAGGTAGCCATTGCGTTTTGCGGTGCTCAGCCAAAGTACATTATGTATATACCACCTTGACAGAGACACAGGTTTTGAGGATCAGAAAAGGTAAACGAAGGAGTACTGTAGCTGTTTTTTCATATATGGGGGGGGCATGTACGGTAGGTAGGTATACTTCAGGCAGGGAGGCTTGGGGATGAAAAAAATTGCCTAGATTTTTGAGCTCGTTAGCAGCGAAAAAGGAGGGGAAAAAAGAGGAAAAGGCTTAGGTAAAATTCATATCATAACCGTCAACTCGAGAAAAATCTATCAAAAGTACCTTAGTGTAGGTAGGCAGCATCTCATCCCATTTCATCAAGTTACCTACCTCTGTACTCTTCTCACCTCTTCCTCGAATTCACATTCCTCCCAGCCCCCACCCTCGTCCTCCCCCCAGCAGCAGCACCACTCCCCTTCCTCTCGCCCGTCAAAATCCCCGGAAGATAATCCTCATCCATCAAACTCCTCTCCTTGACTCTCCTCTCCAGCGCCTTCGCCCTCTCAAATTCCTTCTGATCCTCGGCAAGAATCAACTCATGACCCCAACCCATCTTCCCACCGCCCGAATTTTTCCCATTAGCCGTCCCATGAACAGGCTTAGGAACACTATATCGATTCCCCCGATTATTCCACTGCATATTTTTCTTCAAATGCAAAGAAAATTCCCCGCGAGAATTCGTCGAGCACGCGACGCGCGTGAGAGAGGGTTGGCCGCAGCGGGGACAGAATTGTTTAGTCAAGTCTTTGGAAATTTGGAAGCAGGCGTGACAGCGGAGAATGTAGGTTTTGATGTGTTGGATGCGAGAGAGGGTTGGGGAGAGGAGGTTGAGGTTGATTTGGAGGATGACGTTTTGCATGGCGAAATCGGAGGTGAGGACTGCGACTTGGAGGGGTTTGGTTGGGGTTGGGGGTTTTGTGGAGGTACCGCGGGCGTCTTCTGCTTGTTTTCTTTTTAGGTTGGAGGGTGTGATCCAGCCGTCTTCTGAGTCGGAGTCGGAGTCGGAGTCTTGTTGGCTTTCGGCGGAGTTTTGTGCAGAGTCTACTTTGGTAGAGTCGGAGGCTGGAGGTGCTGGGATTTTCTCTTTGCTCTCTTCTAGAACTGTAGCTTCAAGCTCAGAGGTCAGTTGTTGGACATCTCCTGCTTCTGCTTCATCCGTTTGTGCGAGTGCAGGCTCAGATTCCGTGGTAACTTCATCTGCTTTTTGCTCGGCCGGTTCCTGGGAAATTTCTGACGCTGGAAATTCATTTTGCTCGCCAGCGGCGTCTTTAGTCGGCTCCTCAGCCTGGATTCCTTCTTTGGCAGGCGGCGCGCCATTCAATCCTTTCTGACCGGGCACTTTTCGCAGCCTCCAATCGCCTCCATTTCTCTCGCACTCAATTTCGTATGTCAAAGCGATAATTTGGATGTCCGGCTTGCTCAGCACAGCAAGATCACCCGTTTTACGCGCAAAGTCGGTCACGAACTTGATGCTAGTTGGATTCGGCGATCTCACGGTGAGGAAAGGCTTCAACGTAGTCTCGACTCGTTGTCTCGTGGCGGCATCCTTGATTTCTGACAATATCGCGGGCACGGTGACGAGGTGTTCGGCTTGACTCAAAAGTGTGGAAACTGGAGGCTCGTTTTTGATGATTGCTCCCGTATCTAGCACCACTGTGTGCACGATTTTATTGGATGCCATGTTGTGCTGTTGACCAGGAAGGGAGTATCCTTCTTGGTGGCTGGCTGTGAGAAAACTCCAAATAATACTTTACCGTCTTAGATCGCCACGCCAAGACTTTCTTGGCGAAAATTGTGACTCTGCCTTGCCGTCGCTACCACAAGACTGGTGCTTCTCTTCTGTCCCATTATACCAGCCAGATTTGGAGTCACATGCGAATAGCCTGAACAGGACCTCGCACGAGAGCGTCTAAGTGAAGCACAAAGGCACGGCTTTACTGCAGCGGTCCCCGAGAGCGACGCGTAACATATATATTCATGGCATGTAGAAGAATGAGGTAAGAAGCATGTGTCATAAACCACAGTATGGTATGGATCAACTTGGACTCTTCAGGGTAAGGTAATCTTCCTATTCCTCAATCGCCACAGCTGCACGCCTACATACATCAATGACTGCCAGTGTAATACCGCCGTATCTTCCAGATGTGACCAAACAGATCACCACTCCCAGCGATTCAACTTCCAAGTTCAGCTTCTTATCATGAAAAACCCAATATTTCTGCTTACGTTCTCCCGATTCCTCCAGGGATCGTGAGCAGAAAGAGCATCTGGAGCGCAAGATCTTCGCGAGAACCTCTCGAGGCAGCCCCTATGCCGATGTTTCGGTCGGCGATATGAGATAGGATGGAAGAAACCTCATCGTAGGAGCCACCCTCTTCGCCCTTACGGTCCAAGACCCGTTGTCCACCTTGGGATTGTCGATGTCAAAGGGCCAAAGAGTGTAGTCCAGGTCCAAGACGATGAATTTCAGAAGCGGTAGGCCAAATGTAAAGGTCGACGGGGCTGGGGAGCTGGTAGGTAGTGCTGCAGTATCACTCACACGGCCAATGGCAGTTTTCAGAGACTTCTCGGTAGCATGCTGCACTGTCGCGGAGTGCAGCGGAAGTTTCTCCCAGTCGGTCTCGTCGCTGTTGTCTTTTGTGACGTTGTTCTTCGCTGGTGGTGGAGTGAGCGAGACTAAGACGAGGAGGGCGTTTTAGAGTGTCGGAGAGGCTGCGTTGGCTGCGCTCTTGTTCGTCTCGGTCGACTTTGCCGAGAGCCCAGGTACGAGGCTCCCGTGGCCTGCTTTGACCATCGATCTTGTCCCTACCATTCTGCTGCTCCCTTGATGGAATTAACAAGCGAGAAAGGTCGTCAGTGCTATCGACCATACATGTACTCTCCTCCATTACTATAGCGTGCTTCAACATGGAAATGTACAATATCCATACTGGAAGACGTCGAAAATGTTAGAGTCGGGTGGCCCGGGGGAGCCCTATCCCTTCGTATTCTGGCCAGTGACAGAAGTCTGGGCATTGGGCATTGGGCATTATAAATGTTGGTCGCACAACAAAACCAACAACAACAACAACAACACTCTTTCCAATGCATCCTGTCTGTGGCAACAGTGGCGAGATTCAAGTTCCTCCTACTTCATGAACGAAGATACCTGTCGCACATTGGCATCACTTCCATCTTTTCTATGAATACGCTGAGGAATATGGGTATGTAATTTTCTGGGTGGGAAGGCTAGGTACATGTATGCAGGACCTCATTGAGCTGTCCCGATCAGATCTTCGGCCTCATATCGCACTTGATAGTCTCTCGTCTGGAGGATACCGTCTGTTGAGCCTTCGGCGCTCGCTCTGAGCTCGCCTGACGTGCGATCCGCTGTGCCTCCAGATTTTCCATCCGAACGACGCGTATTACTCTCCACTCTCGATCTCGAGCTGCGGGAGAAGAGATGCGGTCGAGCCCCATGTGGTGGACGACTATCACGCATGGAACTGTGTCCCTGGCTCTGTTTGGTCATATGGCCTTGCTGGAGTTCGAAAGCCTCACCCATCAAGCCATTCGCAACGCCGGCGCCGAAGTCCAGCAGGAAGCGCTTCAGTGCTGGTAGACAGGCGGTGATCAGAGAGAGATGGAGGGCGATTGAGGTCCAGACGGATGGCATCACTGCCGCAAAGGTCCGATCGGGCGTGGGCTTTTCATAGAAGCGGGCTTGATAAGCAAGATTGATGGCAATGAAGACGGGCACCCTGCTCATCAAGTCAGCGGATCTCTCTTCAAGCATACATGTAAACATCACAGAAACCAAATCTCACTGACAAGATGCGCAGTCCAAACATGAAACTCACGATGAACCGTTTCCAGATGGAGAACTGCACACTCGCAACCATGACGACCGGGAGGATCACGAGGCCCACATCGGTGAAGATGTCGACCAGACTCAAGGCGAGCTGTGCGGCGTACTGATCGATGCAGGTATTATCGCTATCTGGCCCAAGCACCCAGCGATCGGGTCCACATTGCAGTGCGGTCACACATATCGCGACAATGGCCCACACCACGACCACCGCACACAATCCATATAAGCTGGCGACGATCCATCGCCTCGGCTGTATGGATATGACCAAAAAGGCCACTGAGCATTTGGACGACGCCAGCGACGGGTATGATAGCACGTTGGCGGCGAGGAAATACTGGAACATGCCCGTCAGTGACCGGAAGCTACCTGCTGCGTATGGTATATATATCATCCTCACCTGGCCAGCGGAGCGCGTTTGGGCAACAGTCAAGTTCTCAGCACTGCGTCCCAGTCCATGTTTGACGCTTTCACATGTGACGACAGTATACAGCAGCGCGAAGACCTTCCCACTGATCATCAGCACTCACCCGTTGTGATGCTCTCGAGGGTGATGACGCTTACCAATGCAGCGACGAGGGCGACATCGTCCACGCGGAGCCTGCGAAACGTATGCGCCGTCGCATATAACTTGACCACGGTCGTCAGTCCGGAAAGGATCATGAAGATGACAGCAGCGATGAGGATATATGCGCCATGGTCTTGCGGCGACACTTCATGGAGCGGAGGAAGAAGGTCTTCGAAAAGACCTGTACCGGTGGCATCGGTGGCCATGTCAGCGTGGAGTGGCTCGCATAACCGGGCCTCAAGAGGAATGAGTGTGCGTTCAGTGATCGGAAGCGCACCCGTGTGCGTGAAGATTCGCCGATTTGGAGAGCGCAGGCCATCACTCAAGTAGTCCTACTACTACTGATCGCCTAGGGCTACTTTGATGGCCCAAGGTCTTGGAGGACTGCACCTCTCGTAGCTCAGCTTCGGAGACCTGCCGGCTGAACGCGGCACGAAAAGTCTCTAACTTCAGGTACCTTAGGTAAGATGCTTTTCACGCTCAACAGCATCGGGACACACATAGTTTGCGATGCAGTGACCCAACTGGGAACAGTGGACACGCATCGGTATACAGGAATCATGCGCCGGCGGATCTGTGTGTGCATGCACTAGTCATCGTCAGTCCATTCCGTCGATTTCTCGAGAGTCGAAGCGAGCTGTCGCCAAGCCCATCGCCCGGCCATGGCGCAGATGTAGGTACGAAGCGATCACGCCAAACGACAAAGGAAATCATATACCACCATTCGCAGCATCGTTCAGAAGAAGAAAGAGGGAAAAGGAGAATGATCGCCGCCAACGCTCAAGAAGGCACAACTTCATGTGCGATCCTGGACACGAGCGCATCCTTCATAGAGTATCTCCGGCTGCCGTTGGAGCAGCGTTTCGGACTGTTCTACGCGTTGTGGCAAATTGCCCGGCGACAGTCGTATTCACTTCTGAAGTACCTATACAGTACCTAGTTTGCAGTACCTCCTACAATATACACACACGCACTTCTCGCACCAGTCTCGGCCCACTGGGTGTGAGACTGTGTGTGAATCGAACGAGGCTGGCGGCGCTGGCGTGAGACGAGCAAGATGACACGCGTACCGTTCCCGGGAACAAGGAGTGAGGAGTGTCGAGAAGTGGGAAAAGTGGTGGACTTGCGGGGTTCAACTTCGGCTCAACATCGCCCAGAGATCATGTCGTGCGGGCTTATGCAGTCACGTTCCATCGTGCACAACAAGACTGTTCGGGCGAGCGCGGCAGGTCTTGGCGACTTGTCCTCCCATGTTCTCCCATGTTTGCACCTCCACCAGTCCCCCAGCGCA
The DNA here is from genome assembly GCA_002116345.1 of Mycosphaerella sp. PB-2012b Mex 2-1-2. Classification (NCBI taxonomy): domain Eukaryota; kingdom Fungi; phylum Ascomycota; class Dothideomycetes; order Mycosphaerellales; family Mycosphaerellaceae; genus Mycosphaerella; species Mycosphaerella sp. PB-2012b. Next base: position 40,933 of record KZ108575.1, read on the forward strand.
GAATTAATCATGCACAAACGCGGAGACCATGCCTCCACGTTCCTCGGATGAAGAAGTCTGTCTGTCTCTTTATCTAAATGCTTGATCGCGAGCATCGCAACCCTCCGACACTGTGTACCGCCCGAAAACTGCCATGGAGGAGGCATATGAGTTGAAGTCGGGCCCCAGGCACGAGGCCACGGCGCGAGACAGCGACAGCAGAGACGATGTCCCCGCCGAATGCACCAAAGAAGCTGCGCCGGCAACGAATCAGTCGAATTCGACGCAGACCAGCGTACGGGTGCGTGCAATGCGAATCTTCCTTCGAACACAGCAGCAGCCGCCATGCTGGGGTCATGACTGACCGAGTCCGGTGTAGAGAATCTTCAGCTTCACGCAAATGTACTTCTTTGCCCTCAGCTACATGCAGTCGTGGGAGGCCATCACAACGTATGTTTCGAGACATCATTTTTCAAGACCACCAACCCCTAGAAGCCATGGGCTATCATGAACGAAGCTAATCGCACGGCTCATGGGATGGACAGCAACATCGGTCTGGCATTCTTCAACGGCGGACCTCGAGCAATGGTCTGGGGCTTCTTCATTGTTGTCCCAGGCGTGCTCTGCCAAGTCGCTTCCATTGCGGAGCTCGCCTCCGTACAACCCATCGCCGGAGCACAATATCACTGGACGTGGCAGTTTGCGCCACCACAATGTACGTACCACCGTGATATACTTCAAACCCCACCTCAAACGTGACCCTCCCTTGGCCTCACTAATGGTCGGGACTAATGCGATCGGTGTTTGCACCTTCTAGTCCGGCGATTTATCACTTGGCTGCAAGGCTGGATCACGTGGTTCTCCTGGGTCGCCCTCCTCGCAGGCGTCACCAACATTGCAGCGAACTGCACGACGGTCATTGTCACGGCGAGCTATCCCGACTATGTCGTGAAGGGATGGCACACGATTCTGGTCATGTATGGCTTCCTGATCGCGTTGGGATTGTTGAACATGTATGCCTTTTGGCTCATTCCCTGGATTGAACTGATCGCGGGACTATTACACGTGATTCTCTGGATCGTGTATGCCGTTGTACTTCTTACACTGGCGCCGCGACATAGCACGAGGTTTGTATTCTTGGAAAAGGCCAACGCCTCCGGCTGGACGAGTGATTTCGTTTCCTTCAATCTCGGAATCATTCTCCTGAGTTGGGGTTTCGTGGGTTATGATGCTATGGCCCATATTTCCGAGGTAGGTTTCTTCTCTTTTTCCATGAAACATTCTTCTTTCACGGTTCCATCCATCCCATATTACATGTATATATATATCTCTATATACATCACACAGACACAGACATGGTCCAATTACTAATCCAACATTGCTTACATTTTATAGGAAACGAAAAAAGCCCGGTCCACCATCCCCCGAGCCATGTTCTGGTCCATTTGCGTCAATGCCGCCATGGCGTTTGGGATGATCATTATCCTCCTCTATTGCGTCGGTGACGTCGAACAGATCTCCGCGTCCTCGTACCCTCTCATGGATATCTGCCTGAACGCGACCCAATCGGTCGCAGGCGCATCGGCCATGTTGGGAGGGATTTTGACGACCATTATCTCCGGAACCATTGGTTCTGTCGCTTCCGTCTCGAGACTCACGTGGGCGTGGGCTCGTGATGGGGCCTTGCCCTCATATTTTGCATATGTGGACCCCAAGTATCGCATTCCGGTCCGTTCTGTGTGGTACGTGAACCCCCCCCCCCCCCCTTTTTTTTTTGTGCCCCTCTCTCTGTGTCTCAATAAGACGTGTTTTCCGACATGAGAGCTGCGAGCGAGTTTGCGGGGCGCAGCTTTTTTTGAACTGACAGAGTGATGATTGACTCTTCCCCTTTTTTGGTCGGTACGTGTAGGCTTCCGATTATCCTGGTCATGATTTTATCTCTCCTAAATCTGGCCAACTATACCGCTTTCAGCGTCATCGTCTCTCTGTCCACTTTTGGACTCTTCCAATCCTATCTCATCGCTATCGTCTGCGGGCTCACGGCACGGTTATCTGGACGTTTTAAGGAGGTTAGTAGTGAATTTTTACATGTTTTACATGTCAGAGGAGGAGGAGAAGAAGAAGTAGAAGAAGAAGCTAACATCACCACCTCTCTAGGCCCCCTGGTCCCTCGGAAAATATGGCATCCCGATCAATCTCTCCGCTATCCTCTTTACCGCGTGGTTAGGCACATTCATGACTTTTCCCTCTTATCTCCCCGTTACGGCTGAGTTGTTCAACGTGAGTGTTTCTTTCCCTTCCTCTGCCCCGAATTTGATATACATACATATATACACACAACATCAAGACCCGCAAAGCTGATATACATGCACAAAAAGTACGCCCTCCCTATCAACGCTTTTGTCTGGCTCTTTGCCGTTTTCTCCTGGTTCGCTTGGGGAAAGAGGCGCTGGGCGGGTTTGAATTCGGCTGTTATTGAGAGGGTTTTGTTGGATGATGATGGTCGTGATGATCGGAAGGAGGCTTGAAGTCTTATAGATGTATGTATGTATGTATGTATGGAGGAGGGAGGGAGAGAGGTAGGTAGGATAGGATAGGATAGGATAGGATAGGTACATTCCTAGAGAGATTTATACCTACCTAGTGTGAGGAGGTGGTGGTGGTGTAGGTATGATAGGATATGGATGCTGTACTGTATGTATGCTGTAAGTACTGTGCTGTAGGAGATGGGTGGATGTTACATACCTACTCAGGTACTTACCTACCTCAGGTACTTACCTACCTCAGGTACCTAGGTACTTACATATCTAGATAAGACAGACAGACGAGGCAGGCAGACGAGGCAGACAGACAGACAGACAGACAAAAAAGCAAAACAAAGTAAAAAAACCATCCTTCCTTCCTTTCGACCTTTTATCTCCTATCTCAATATATACCTAAGGTAGGTATATATCCTTTTGAGTTTTATCAAGTTTTTTTCTTCTGCTTCTACCGGAAAAAGGATAAAAAAAATGTTACCTCTATGTATGTATGTATGTATATATGTATGTACATATGTATGTATATATATATATATGTTAGAATAGATAAGATAGGATAGGATAGGATAGGTAAGATATACATTATATATTATACATGTCAAGGGGATTCTTTTTGTGTATTTAGTAGGTAGTGTCTTTTGGGTTGAATTAGTGGAGTTGGAGGATAGAGGGTCGAGGATAGATACACATATTAAGTTTTGGCTGGTATTGGATTGTATTGTATTGCCATTGCGCTCTCAAAACGACCTGCGCGCGAGAGAGGGAGGACATCATTTCACTGGAGGGACATACATAGATAAAATTCCTTCTTTGATTTCTCGAAAAAGAAGAGAGAGAAGATTTCAAAATCCACTCCGATGCACCAACGTCCCACCTCTTCGAAACTGGATACTCTCCCTCCTCACGAGGACCTGCAAAGCGCGATTTAAACTCTGTTCACTATAGCCCTTCTTGTCGACGAATTCTCTCCGCAACGTCGCCAATGTGGAAGTATAGCCCACGGGTAATCTGCGACGCACTTCTTCTTCGACTTTGTGCACTTCTTCGACCAGTTCTCGATTCCCGCCGAGTCCCAATGCAGAAGTGTCGCCACCTGCCGACATGACGGCGTCCATGGTGGAGCCCAGGAATAACCGAATTGCTTCGTCGACGTGCTTTTCCGTCGCAATGGGCTGGAGTTCGATTTTCGCGAGCGATTCGGTGATGCGGACGAGAGACTCTAATTGACGGACGGTGATGGGGATGGAGCTTCGCTGGTTCGCGTCTTGCTCGGCTCGAGCGACTTGTCTTCGGATGGAGACAAAGTGGCTGGAGAGCTTTTCGGCGGCTTCTGGTGATAGTCGGGGCGCACATCGGGACTTGGCATAGCTGATGTACCGCCTCATTTTCTCGACAGGGATTTCGGAGTGAACGTGCTCTTGGATACCCTTGCCGCCCATGTGAAGACCCATGACGTGTTTGGCAATGGTCTCGTCCCGATTCCGGTCGTGGTCATCCCGTACGATGAATATGAGGTCGAAACGTGAGAGGATGGTGGTTTGGAAATCAATGTTCTCGCCCGGTGATTTGAGATCATCGTATCGCCCGAAGATGGGATTGGCTGCTGCCAAGACGGAGGTCCTGGAGTTGAGAATGGTAGTGATGCCCGCTTTGGCAATGGATATGGTCTGCTGTTCCATGGCTTCGTGAATGGCCACTCGATCTTCATCTCGCATTTTGTCGAATTCGTCTATGCATACTACACCACCATCGGCCAGAACCATGGCTCCTCCTTCCAGGTAGAACTCGCGCGTCGTCGTGTCTCGCTGCACAGAAGCCGTCAGACCGGCTGCAGAGGACCCTTTACCAGATGTGTAGACAGAAATAGGAGAGCACTTTTCCACAAACTTGAGGAGTTGCGACTTTGCTGTTCCAGGATCACCCAGAAGCAGGACGTTGATGTCTCCTCGGAGTTTCATACCATCTGGTAGAATCTTCTTGCTGCCACCCAGCAGTAGACATGTGATGGCCTTTTTGATGTCTCCATTCCCGTAGATGGAGGGTGCGACGCAATCTGCAAACAGCGTGTAAATGTCGGGTCGCCTGGACATTTCCAAAAACTCCTGCTCTTCCTCTTCACTGAATTGGATGCCCATGCCTGTGGCTTGATTGTGGGAGGCGTCGGTTTGCAGACCGACGGCTCGAAGGTAAGGATTGCGAATGGCGACTGCTCCGCTGTTTTTACTGTTTTTCTGGCTGGCGTAGATGCTAAACACACCCATTACCACACACCTCGTGCCAGGTACCACTCGATTGGCCAGATATCGGTCTGCGCTGACCAGAATGTGACGAGGCAGCTCGCCGACAGGCACATCGTCCGGTGCTTCCTGCAGCTTCAGGACTTGCTGATCAATGAATTGTGACTTTTCGTGCACCACGAAATATGGATCGAGAGGGCACTTTTCGCCCTGATCGTCGGGGCCCTTTATTCTGCCACATGTCCGTGGTAGTGTGATTCCCGAAAAGCCGGATGTGACTGCGAGATTCGTCTCGTGCTGACAGCTTCTGCATTGGATGTGGACTGCTGTTGCTTTTGAGCTCAGGGTGCTGGCGCCAATGACGATGCCGGGAATGCGGACGAGGTGCGAGACGTTGGTGGCGGTCAGGCCTCGGATGGAAGTCTGTGAGACGGAGGAGTGGATGAGGAGTTGGTGTTCGGGGAGGGCTTTTGCGAGGGCGAGGTCTTCCTGGCTGCGCGAGGGGTAGAGGATGCGTTGAGTGCACGTCTTGAGCGCCGCTTCAAACTGTGTCTGGTTAGACTGTGCACGACCAGATGACATGGCATACATACGATAGGAATAATGTCGGCGGGCTCGTTGTTCAGTCGGTTGGCCAGCTCCTCGTTGAAGGCGATCAGATGGGCAATGTCGATGTCGCAGTAGTATTGCTTGGACAGTACATTCTCGCGGATCTGGTCCCTACACGGATGCGCTTAGTGACATGTTCTCTATCCCTTTTTCTCCTTTTTCTTCTCCTCCTTCTTCTTCTCCTTCTCCTTCTTCATTTTCACCACCACCACCACCACCGCCGCCTCGCTGCACCGCATACCGGTAGATGTAGTTGCCGTCGAGATGGAAGTCCAGCACAAAGGCCACCAGTTCCCGCTGCGTCTGCTTGTTGCTCGAGTCTCCATTGGCACTCTGCTCCTCGCCAAACAGGCTGAGCGTGTATACCGATTGCCGGTCCATTGTGATGTGGTGGGTGGTGGGTTGTGTGTAGATGGCAGCAGAGATGCGATCCGACCAAACGTGCTACACTTCACCTCGGCGGCTCCTCGAAACCTTCCCGCGTGCACGACGCGTCGTTTCGCGTCCATGTGGCATATATCGTGGCTGGCTCTATCCGTGTCAAGTGCTCGCATGCTCAGCCAGTGGGAGCCTGGGACGAGCACGGCACGGGAGCTGTCCGTGCCGCGTCAAACTACCTTAGGACGGTTTAGGAGCATGACGGGATGGCCTGAGACGTGTACTTGGGACACTCGATGTTCTTCTATTGTTATCCTGTTAAAGTCGACTGACGGGAACAACCACGAGCACACCACCTCCTTCCCGTGCACTCGACCATCTTCCCCCGTCTGTTCCTGTACATACCTCACCGTCCCTCCCTCCCCGACCACGCCAGCGCATCTCGCATCTCCTCATGACGCCGAGCACGAGCGCCAGCTGGACTGATTCACGTCGGCCATGTCCTCCTCCGCCTACTCCCTCGACAGCCCCGACCATGTCGCATCGCCCGCCTCCTCTCACTCTGCCTTCCCATTCCCTTCCCACGATGCTCCTCGATCGGCATCGTATCGATATCGCCCGCGGCGGGACAGTTCAGCCAGTGTCATGTCGGCGGCGAGCTCTATAGGTGGTACTCTGGATACTTCGATGCACCAACGACGGGGGAGCACCATCCGGGAAACGTCCCAAAATGCCATATCTACTCTACTTCAGTCCCCGATTATGCGAACGGGCTTGGTTCCACATACTGCAGCACAAGCTGCCGCTTCACGCTTCAAAGCTCCGACAACGAGGGATATCCCGCCGGTGACACTGACGAGCGTGCCTCATGTGCCGCCTGAAAAATTTCGTGACTATCTGAACCGCATTGGTCCGCTGTTTGAGAGCTTTCAGCGGCGCCGCTCCGAGCCAGACCAACCGGCATGGCTCAGGAAGGACAGGGATCTGGAGAAGGTGGAAGCGCTGGAGAGGAGATTGAGCAGGCCGGATAGTTCTGCACCGCCGACCCCTACCGTTGCGGCGCCGAGCTCGCCAGCTATCCTGTCGCCTATAGAGTCGCCAGCGGTACCACGTCGTCGATCTTCGGCACAGTTCAGGCGAAATCGCAACGAGCCCACGCCCCTGTCAACCATACCTAATGTCTACTTTGACGAGAACTTCCATCTCGAAAATCCCAGGACGTTTGACGTCGTCTCCGAAAAGTCGGAAATCGTGCGACCTCCCCCGGGTTCGCAGCCTTCAACTGCCACTCCTCAGATTCCTAGGAAAAGCCTGGCAAACAACGCCATCCTCCAAGAGAAGCTGAGTTGGTACATGGACACGGTTGAAGTTCATCTGATCAATAGCATTAGTACCGCTAGTACAGGTTTCTTCACAGCGCTGGGCTCTCTAAAAGAGCTACAAACGGAGGCAGCGCAGAGTGTGGCCAAGATACAGAGCTTGCGGGAAGATCTGAAAAGGTTAGATCAGGAAATCGCCGTTTCTGGACTCGAGATCGCAGCAAAACGGAGGCGACGGGAGAATGTGCGGAAGCTACGAAGCGCTACCGCTCAGGTGCAGAGTGTGGTAGACAATGTGAAAAGGGCGGATGAGCTAGTGGACAACGGCGCATACGACGAGGCGGCAGACCAAATGGATCGTGTTGGAAGACTGGTCTGTGGTCAGCCAGAGCCCGGGGGTGAAGATGGCGAGCTGATAGACCTTCGTCCGCTGAAGGCACTCCAGGGCCTGGACACTGGTCTGCAAGAGCTGCAGCTGCGAATAGGCACAGGCTTTGCGCAGCGATTCAGCTCGATATTAATTGGCGACTTGCGACGACACGTACAGAAAGTTCCCACCGCTGAAACTCTGAAACGGTGGTCACGACAGCGAGGGATCCCACCCACATACATGGAGACGGATGACGCGTTCCGCAAAGACTTACTGTCAGCGTTGACTGGACTCGCCAGAGCAGGGCACACGGCACCAGCAAGTTCCAAGTATCGGGACGATGTCAATAAGGAAGTCAAGGCAATCATCCGTAGATTTATGCCTAGTAGCAGTGATGATGATGCGGACAGCATGATGTCCACCTCGACAACCATGTCGAGAGGCGGCGGGAAGCGTAGCCAGCAGGAGAAAAGCCTCATGTTGGCTCGTAACTTGAAAGCGATGGACGCCGAAGATGCCGAGAAGCTGCTTGCCGACGCCTATACATCTATTGGGGAAGCCCTCCGACGAGTGTCCACGCAGACCAAGATTCTCCTGGATGTGACGAGTAGCATGCAACCCCCTGAGCCGAAATCACCCAAGTCACATTCCAGGTCAGCCACAGTCTCTAGCATAGAGGAAAGGCTTGTCAATGGCGGTGACCTGGACGCCAAGTCCAGCGTGCAAGAAGAATTGTCGCAGGCTCTGGACATGTCCAGCTTGCTCGGCCAGGCTGTCGATACCGCCCAGTCACAAATCACAAGAGTTCTCAGGGTTCGAAACGAGCAGACCATCCGCTTGCCTAAAGATCATTTCTTGCGCTACTTCACGCTCAATCGGCTGTTTGCAGATGAGTGTGAGGCGATTAGTGGCAGAGGAGGCAACGTACTCAGGGGCATTATCAATGCACAAATATCTGGATTCGTCCAAGTGCTGGGGACTTCGGAGACTGAACGCGTTGCTAATATGCTTGATAGCGACACTTGGAATGCTGAAGACTTTACTGGCGCGCGCAACGAATTATTGCAGCGGATTCTGGCATCAATGACAAAAGACCCACCGGAGTGGGCACAAAGCACTGCATCCATATGGGAAGAGCCTCAGACGAACGGCAACACTGCCAACGGCACCCCTGCGGCTCCTGTCACGAATGGCACAGCTCCCACCTCGGCCAAAGGAGCAACAGCAAAGCCTGCCTATATCGATGAGACTCGCTTCATCCTTGTCCCCAGCGCCTCTTCGCTGCTCGACAGCATCGACACCTTCCTGTCTCTTACTTCCACGCTACCAAGCATGACACCACAAATTTCGACTTCCCTGATCGATGTACTCCGAACCTTCAACTCTCGCACCAACCAGCTCATCCTCGGCGCCGGCGCCACCAAAATCGCCGGTCTCAAAAACATCACTACCAAGCATCTAGCGCTCGCGTCTCAAGCTCTCAGCTTCGTCGTCGCCATCATTCCTTATATACGCGAGTGCGTACGTCGCCACAATCCCGCTGGCCAGGGCGGCATCTTGGCCGAATTCGACAAGATGAAACGTCTGTACCAAGACCATCAATCCGGAATCCACGACAAGCTTGTGGAGATTATGACTTCGAGATCGACTGCGCATGTGAAGGCGATGAGCCTGATCGACTTTGACTCCCCTGCTCCAGATGACGAGAAACCTAATACATACATGGAAACTCTGACCAAGGAGACTTTGACTTTGCATAGAGTGCTTTCGAGACATTTGTCCGAATTGGATGTGAGGTTGATTATGCGACAAATATTCGTGGGGTATCGTGAGCAATGGACCAAAGCTTTTGACGGTGTTGATGTGGAAAGTGCAAGTGGCGAAAAAAGATTGTTGCGAGATGCTGAGGCTTTCGAGGCTCGTTTGGGGAGGGTAGAAGGGTTTGAGGAAATTGGGAAGGAAGTTTTGGGCTTGGTGAGGGCGAAGGTTTCAGCAGAGGAGAAGGGGGAGGAGGGGGAGAAACCGCAAGCTGACGCGGAAAATAATGCCAAAGATGATGCTGCTCCTGCTGTAGATATGAAAGAGGAGACCCAAGTCAACGGTGATGGAAATGAAGATGATGAGAAGAAAACCATTCCGACGACGGAAGGTGAAGCCGATGATAATACTATAGACCCAAAGAAGTAGTACTTCGTGTTCGATAGAAGTCAATGGAGACATATCTACCTCTAGGATCCCTAATTAGGATCTTGCCTCTCTATTGCTCTTCTCCTGAAGAGTTGTGTCCGAGGAACGGGAGAGGAGGGGAAAAATCGAACCCACCTCAGCTTGCAGGAAAAGTGGATCGAGTTCAGCATATCATCAGCAGCAGCATCGAGAAGAAAGTGTTTCTCCTGGACGATTCTTGTCGACTATGACTTTGTCTTCGCTCCACTCGACCAAGGGATTTTGCTTCGCATCGCTACTACATTCACTACCTTTTTATTCCCGGGAAGGAAACGGCGACGACGTTGGAAATGTTCAGTGGTCTGGAATCAATCCATGGTTCAGTTCTTCGAGGATAGTGAGACTGGTGGTAAGAGAATCAGAGGAGATGGAAGTCAGAGTGATGTGGAAGTCAGACAGTAACGAACAGGTTACAATGGGCGGTCTGCACAGGGTCTCAAGAGAAAAATTGGCTCAGCTTCATACATGGAAATTCAAGGCAGCACGGAACTTGGACGGTATTGGGAGAAGAGAAGAGAAAATATGAAATGATGGGAGCTGATTTAAAGAGTTCATTTGCATTTGCATTTGCGTTCGCTGATTGTCAGGTGAAAAGTACCCCTTTTCTCCTGCAAAGCAGCAAAGATACCGTATTTACGCGACCGCATGCCCCAGCGCCTGCGTACATTACCTGTCTACCTGTCGACCTGCTCGCCTCTTGGGAGGGGTTTGTTTTCCAATCCGGAGACCTTCCTGGCGAACAATCGAGAACCACAATCGCACAAGCCCAAACACAAACCCAGCGCGCCTACGAGTCAAAAATTGCCCCATAAGCAGGTACCTTTCTCGACTCCAACGCAAACACAACCTCCTTGGTGACCTTTGGATTACTAATCACCACAACACCCTCCGCCTCAAAGTCCCGATATGCCCCATACGCCAACCTCACCAAGTCCGGCATGCCTTCCTCTTTGAACGACGTCTTGCTTGTGTCCAGAATGATGGCTTTTGGATCTGCTCGAAGCACATTTTGCATGTTCTTCTTGCCATAGCTGAGAGCGGGCGTTCGTGCCGACCAGACAATGCGCATTGCCCATTCGGGGTGCGAGTTGAAAAAGGACATGAGCGGTCCGATGCCAGATCCGGTAGCGACGAGGACGATGCGGCGGAAGATTTTGGAGACGCGCGCGACGCCCAGGGAGGGAATGCCTCGGGTCCAGAGGAAAGGTGGCGGCGAGTCGTTGATGAGCTGATGTGTCCAATCTCCGTTGTTGGCGATGATGACGGAAAAGGCGGATTCCTTGTCGGGGTTGGGGATGGTGGCGAATTTGTGATTTTCGATCAACGGGGAGCGGGAGAAGCTGATTCCCACGCAAGTCGGGATGGGCTTCTTGGTCTTCACGTGTACCTGGATGGCGTGGGCGGAGAGTTTCTCCACCGTGAGATATACCTTGCGGAGACGCATCCAGGGGTAAACGAGGAGGAAGCTGATGATGAAGAGCATCCAGAAAGCCGGAGTCTTGACGAGGATGGATCCCATGTTGCTGCTGCTTTCCGGCTTCAAGGCATCCGATGCGACGACGCAGCAGAGTTGAATCCAGATGAGGACGACCAGCGTCCAGCCCAGAAATCTATGCGACAGTTCCCATTGATTGTGAAATTTGGCGCGCAAGCTCGGATACGACGCAGCGCAGAGCGTAACCAACAAGCACATAATCACGCCGGCGAGTCCTTTCACAGCATTTCCAAGCGCCTCGTTCACGGCAACAAAGTCGCGAAAGACCAGCACTACGAAGAACAAGTACCACAGCACCGCACTGATGCCGCTCGCCGTGTGCACCCCTCCGTAGCAATATACCTTGGCGGCGTGTCGACGAATGCTGACGGGCCACGAGCGTGGCAGGCTCAACACGCTGTGAAACAGCATATTGATGCAATTTTCTTGTCGCATCAACATCGCCAGGAGAATATTCGCTGCTACCGCTGTCACCGCATCTCCATACACGAAGACTGCGGATTTGGATGTGGTTGTGAGCAGAGCTGCAAACGTCGCAATCAGGACCAAGTTGATTCCCACCACTACCGCGAACAATCTCTGATACACGGCAAAGTGCGCATAGCGCAGCTTATTGTATCTCTCATTGTGCTTGGGCAATGGCAAGGGGAAGTCGTCCGCAAGTCTCTGCAGATCTTTCTTGTCGGCCATGTACTCGTCAAAGTTGTCTTGTGGGGTTTCTTCATTGTTGCTGTGGTTGTTGTTGTGCTGCTGGAGTGTAGAAGAGCCGCTCTCGATTTGGTTTTCGATCATCTCAAAGTCGCTCTCCTGCTTGAGCGTATTTGCGGAGGATCGGGATTGTGGTGCCTCGTTGTCGCGGCTGTTTGGAGCGAGGTGCGCGGATGGGGGATTTTGAAGGAGAAGGCCATCTTCGAGTTGCGCTGGAGTCGGCTGCGGCTTGTTGTTGTTGTTGTCGTTGGACAACTCCATCATTTCCATGTTGGTGGTGGAAGTGGTGGAAGTTGGTTCATTCATGTTGTTGTTGTTGTGCTGGTCGTCAAGATTCGCGACCGAGTCCGCCATTGGACCCTTGCAGAATTTCTTGGTCCTAGCGCCAAGTGAATGAATGGGTTTGCTTAGTTGTTGGCTAGGTGAATTGACCTGACTAACTAGGTGAAGGGGTTCAAGTGCGTTACCGGTACGGCTGAGTAATAACTGCTTCAGAGTGAATTGCACCTCAGACGATGTTCAGCAGCACTTGAGTAATGGAAAGGAGAATTGAAGGACAAGAGGGAGGGGTTATATCTTCGACCAGGGCCAACAATGAGGACCACAACAATCCCATTGTCGAGATGCTGTGCCCAATGTCAAAGGGAAAAGCAGCGCGGGTTCAAGTGATTAATTCCTTTGTGAACAAAGACAGTGCAGATTTTGAATCACTGCGCCCTTTGTGGTGACAGAAAGAGAAAGGGAAGAAGACGGAGCCTCCTTGTCCAAAGGAGTTTGGGGAGCGTGTAGAGAGAGAGAGAGAGAGGCCCAGCCCCTGCAGCCTCTGCATACGCATGCATGCATGCGCAGATTTCTTTGAACTCCATAATGCGAACTTCCTCCACCAGGAATCGCCATATCGCGAAATCGACGCGAAGCAGCTAGTTGTGTGTGTGTGTGTTTTTCTTTTTTCTTTTTTCTTTTTTCTTCTTTTTTTCCTGAACATCTAGGAGTCGACATCGAAAGTCGGACGAGCCATGGCACTGATGATGTGGACTTTGTCAATCAATCTGCAGCGCGCGCTCAAGAGGGACGGATGATTCTTCATTATTACGTACATTTACTGGATACTGGCGCACAAGGACGTAAATACAGTGTTCACGCGCGCGCGCGCGTGCAAGCAGGAAGATTCGGGGAACCGGATCAAGAGGGCGGGTCGTCGTCGTCCCTTTGAGAAAGATGATAATATTTGGTGGAGATATCGAGACGACCACCTTTTTTTTTCGTTTATTCCCTCTCCTAATCGCGGCAATCCTCCTTCGCTGCAAAACCGTCTTGTGCGCGAGTATATATATATAGTAAGCATCAAAGTCTTCTTCTTCTTCTTCTTCTTCTTCTTCTCTTCCGCAGCCACATTGGCACCAGACGATAACCAGTACAGGAGGGTCAATACCTTTCGTGATCCTGTTTTTTGCAGAGTCGCGAATAACGCTAAAATTTCAAGTCAGCGGTAGTCGGGTATGAGGTGGTGGAGCATGTCCTTTTTGTTAAGAAAAGCTTGGGTTGGATTCGTTACACAGCATAGGCGATGAAGCTTAAGTTGACGGTTCTGGATCCTAGTCGGGGTAAGGGGGAAAAGGGGAGGGGGTCTTGGCTGTGGGGGTTTTTTGTTGTATTTGGGAGTGAGTATGGAAGTGAAGGTCTTTGATGATGTGGGATTTGATGGTTTGGTGAAGAAGAAGAAGAAGAAGAAGAAGAA
>KZ108575.1:54544-95264 GCA_002116345.1 Mycosphaerella sp. PB-2012b Mex 2-1-2
AGAAGAAGAAGAAGAAGAAGAAGAAGAGGCGCGCCTCGGTGGATCGAAAGGAGACGTCTATCCCTATCGCCTTTCCAGCCGTTAAATGCGGCCACGGTATGCACGGGCAACCCTCAACGCGTGATCCGAGAACGTTTTCTGTCAAAAAAAAAAGTGCGCCTGAGCGTAAAAAAGATGGTTTGGCATGGCTTTAGTCTCCGTGGCACGTCGTTCCGCTGGAGGATTCCCGTGACGATGATCGACAGTTTTCCAGATGGATCTGGCTGATATCTGTACACTCGAATCGGTTGCGGAATGGTTCTCGCCGTTAGCAGTCTGCTAACCATGGAAGCCAGCTGGGCCGATTGAACGCGCGTCGGTCATGGGGTGGAGCATGTTGTATCATCTTGCTGTCGGGAATCGACATACCGTTGGAGGAGAATTGAGCCATCTGCGTAATCATGCTGTGGTCTGTACACGGCGTGTCAGCAGTGAGAGTGAGGTGTATGGGAGGTTGCCGTGTTCAGAAGAAAGCAGGCCAACGGCGCAGTCCGGCAGTACCATATCATTCACCCAGCCTAGCCCAGCCACTCGCCGGCTCCGGCTGTAGGATCGATCTACAACATGGACACCAGATGGCTCGGTGTCTGCATTCAGGTGACCTTGGACCGCTTGGAGATGCCACCACCTCTTGGTCATGGACCATGACAGCGAAATTGACCCCATCACTGAGGTCGACCATCATTCACAGGTCTTTGTGTTGTCAACGCCTTCAATAACTGCCAATTTTGTGGCCCTCTATTTGCTGCTTTATTCCAAGAACCACACGGCTGAGGATCGAGAACCATAACACCCCGGGAACAACTTTGAGAACAACGAACACGTACAAAGAGCTACACGGCCGAGTCACTGGGAACAATAGCTTTGTCCGATCAATGCTTGAGGTTCAAAGAGCAATGGCTTCACACAAAGAAGGCTTATTACCAGACTCACCCCCTTTGTCCCTGGCGAGAGTACAAAAGCGAAGGACACGCTCTTCGTTCAGCTGGAATTCCCAAGACCATCACTCCCAGTGCCATCAAGCAACCAGACTGCAACGAAGGCAACTCTTTCTTGTACTTGCTCAGCTCCAACGCCTTTCAAAGGACGAAGGGGAACGCAAGAAGCAGGCTCAAGATTCATTCATCACTGTTCCAACACTCTCAAGCACGCCGGTCGAGCTCTTCTCGACAAGCTCTCAGAAGTGAGTACAATCTCCACTTTCACCTGTGTGAATTTGCTGGGATTTGTGACTCGCTCCGCATCTGCGACGCGTTTAAGGGGTGTTACTCACAGCTTGTAGTGGAATTCCTCCTTACAACCCACATACAACAACAGCACTAGAAACAGCTGCAACCATGCCAGTTTCAGTGTCCAGCCTCGCGGCTGAGGATGCCAACATTGTGCAATGGGCGTTTTCGGGACAATACGACTCGAACGTGCCAGTGCTCATCGATGCCGAAGAGCCCACCCGCTACATCACCAAGGAGAAGGCCATTCAACTCACGGCAAACCTCACCGGCGCCTTCGAAGAGAACACCACCGTCTGCCTGAACATCCCCAACGACATCGTCTACCCGATCCTGTGCTACGCCATCTGGGCCTCCAAGTGCTGCTGGACCGGCGTCAACCCTGGCTACCAGAGCGTCGACCTGACGCACCATTTCCGCACATCGGAGACGAAATATGTCATCACATGCGAAGAGCAGCTTGAGAAGATCCGCGAGGCGGTTCGAGACTGTGGCCGCGACGTCGAGATCATCCTGTACAGCGACCTCCTCAAACCACAACCCGCGGGAGAGCAGACGGCCTGTGGTATGCACCATGGTCATTATCACCGCAACCAGAGCAGCGAGTTCCGATACCTCCACGAATTGCAAAAGACCAAAACCCCCGAGAGCTTGTTCGAGGCATTGTCGCAGGTCGACAACACCTCGATCGCAGCACTCGCCAGCACTTCAGGGACTACCGGCCTGCCCAAGATGGCCGCTCGCACTCACAAGTCACACGTCCTCGAAGCAGCCGCCGCGCAAGACAACCACGCCGCAAAGCCATACCCCGTCCGTCGCCTGTTCTGCACTCCCATCTTCCACTCCTTCAGCACCGGCGAGATGGCCATCAACAGCATGCGCCTGGGCCAACCCACCTACTTCATCAAGCGCTTCGACCCCAAGATTTTCCCACAAGCCATCCTCGACTTCCAAATCACCGAGACCTTCGCCCCTCCACCCCTGATTATGCGCCTCGTCGACAATCCGGACGCTCACGCACAAATCCAAAGCCTGCGCAACATCTACTGTGGAGGTGCCCCGCTGGTCCCTGAATTGAAGAACCGTCTCGATGCCATTTACCTCAACAATCCACACGGACCCCCTCGCATCGCACAGGTCTGGGGTATGACCGAAGGCGGCTGGTTCACGACGTTCAAATACGGTGAAAACGACTCGACGAATTCCGTTGGTCGCCCTATTCCCGGTTATGAAATCCGTATCGTTCCCCGACCAGACTTCCCCACCACCACCACCACGGACGGAGAAGAAATCATCCCCGAGACAGGAGAATTATACATTCGAGGCCCAAATCTCCTCATGACTTGCTACTTCAACAACCCCGAAGCGACCGCGGACGCCTTCGAGGACGACGGTACAACCCGTGGCTGGCTCAAAACTGGCGATGTCGGATACATTTCCCCCCACGACGGTAAAGTGTACTTGATCGATCGCTGTAAAGACCTAATCAAAGTCAACGGGTTCCAAGTCTCGCCGACGGAATTGGAGAATGCATTGCTCACTTTGCCGGGCATCGCTGATGCGGGAGTTGTGGGTGCGTTGTCGGGCACGACGGGGGAACATCCTGTGGCGTTTGTGGTTCGACAAGTTGTGCATGATGATGAGGAGGAGGAGAAGAAGGAGGAGGGAAGTGGTGAAGATGGATTGATCACGAAAGAACAAGTCAAAGCGAGATTGAGAAGGCAATTGGCGAGTTATAAAGTTTCGATGATGGAAGTGGTGTTTTTGGAGGCGTTGCCAAAGTCTATTACGGGAAAGATTTTGAGGGGCAAGTTGAGGGAACTTTGTTGATGAGATGGACTTGACTGTGTGGGAATTGGATCGGATCGGACGGGAGGTTGGGGGTATCGGAGTACCTACCTTACCTACCTTGCTACCAAAGGCTGGTAGACAGGGTAGAGAGGCAAGCAAGCGCCTACATGTACCCAGGTTACCTTTGACGTTCCGAGAAATTGAGATAGAGAGAGCTTCGCTTGGGAATGGAATCAGGAATGGGAATGGGAAAATCTCAATTTCAAAAGGAATTCGGCATTAAAGAGAGCTAGGAGGCTCTAGAAATGGCGCTGGTGAGCGAGGGTGTATAGATACCTACTACGCCAGATTCAATAAACATGGGAAATGAATATGAATATGAATAAAACAAAATATGAGTTCAAATGATGAAATGTATAGTATACTCACCCCGTGCCTGTCCCCGACCCCGACTCCGATCCCCTTTTTGGTTTTTTTTTTCTCTTTTCTTCTCTCTTCGTGCTTCTTGCTTCTTGCTTCTCTAAAGTACTCTCAGCTATATCTTCTTTATCTTTTTCTTTTTACCGACCAGATTCTGACCGTTCGCTCTATCCAATTTAGAGATGATCCGTTATGCAGAAATGGGGAAGAGGTATATAACATATGAGTGAGTACACGTATCTAGATACAGGTAGTTGATGTGCCGTGTGCTTACGACAGAAAATATCGATCGAGAGGTCTGGTTATATGAACTGGAAAGCTGCTACAGTTAGGTAAAATACGCCAAGCTAAGACTAGTGCAAGGCTGTTAACAGTTGCTTTCAGTGACTGCCGCTTGCTTCTTCTCGTCCATACAATCTTTCTCTTTGTATCACCACTCTTCATCAGAAGTATCCGTATGCCACACCTCCTCGTCCATCAAGTAACTGAACAAAGGTCCATGATACCAATGACCACCACCTACCACCCTCTCCAACTCCCTTCTTACCGACTCCCGGCCTTCGACTTGCAGATTGACGTGTTCATACCTCGTAAAACTGCCCTGGCCTCCGTGACTGGGCGGAAGGTGGTCAATTAGGAATTCTGCATTCTCGGCAGAGACAGATGGCGGAGTGGATTCTTCTTCTGTAAATGACACAGTGCCCCGGTCGTGCATGAGGTGATTGAGCAAGATGGAGTCGAGGGCGGGACAGGAGGTCAGGAGGAAGGTGAAGAATGTTTGCCAGGGGCGGGGTTCGCTGTCATTGGAGGTGGAGGAATTGGTGGTGACGAAGACGGAGGGGTTGCTGGGGGAAGTTGGAGTGGAGGAGAGGAGGCGAACGTCTCGAATCTTGAGGCTTGTGAGATTTGAAGCGCTGGGTTTGAGGAAGTTGATCAGATTGGTGGATGTGGTGGTCACTTTCTCTAGCTTGAGGCGTGTGAGGTGTGGTAGAGCCAAGGATGTCGAGAGCTTCTGTAGGACGACGTATGGGTAGCTCAGGCGCCAGCTGTCTGGATTACGAGCAGTGGGGGCGAGCATGTGGGACTGTTTTCGATCTGGGAAGATTTGTAAACCGAGCTCCTTCAGGTTGGTCGTGGCTGTAAGGAGTCTGGTGAGACCGGAGCCGAAGTCTTCGGGACGTCGCAAGGTGTTGTATGGTTGCGACTTCAGGTGAGGTCGGGTATTCAGCCAGCCTTTTACGGCGTTGAGTTCAATGTACAGAATCGAGCTGCACGCAGCTTCAAGGGTGGCTGTAGGCAGCCATTCCTCTCGGATATTGTCAATTTCAATGGCATCGGTATAGAGACGTTCTAAGCGGAGACCGGTCTTGGCTGCCGCACATACGATGGCCATGAACAGGTAGGTAGAGTCCGACAAGTCGTATACAGGCCCCGAAGGAATTGGACCCAGCACACGTGGGTCGTCACCGATGGCATCTCGTAGGAGTGTCCAGCCATACGGCCCATAGTCTTCACTTCTTCGCATGCCAATCGTTCTGAGATTGGGAAAATATCGGAAAGCAGAGGCGAGGTCGATCTCTAGTCTCGACGTGTGCAGCAATTCGGCGTGATCGATCACGACATTTTGATAACACGCATACTGGACGGCGAGCTTGTCGACTGCTCGAAGCAGCTGAGACGATTGGTTTGCTACGGGTGTGACGAGGCCGCCTGCGGAGTCCGTATCGGAGTCTTCGTCGTCTGGAGCACAGGCGGGACGAGCGAATGTGTAGCAGTCTGGATTGAACCAAATATGCTGGACATGTTTCCGAAGGCCTCGATGCTGCGAGACTTGCTGGAATACATCTAGACTGGCAGTGGTGATCATGAAGCCTTTTTTGCGGAAAAACCGCTTGCCAAAGTGGCTGAACGATGCTTCTTCGAGCACCTTGCTGCTCAGACGTGCGGCGAAGACATGTCGATCGTCAAGATGAGTGAAGATATGAGAAATGATCTCGGTAGGCAATGCCAATATGGCCATCTTGTTGTCTTCATGTGTTGTTTGTATTGGGACTCTTTCAGCGATTGACCACTACAGATCACGCAACGACAGGCTACGAGACGACCAGCGAAGAGCAATTGATCGATTCACAGAATATTCGCGGGGGAGTATGAGTCGGCGATAGAGAGTGGTGGCATTGATGATTGGTTGTTGTGGTCGAAGTGAAGTATCACAACCAACAGGAGGTAGGAGGTAGGAGGTAAGCAGACTCGACCCTACCTACCTCCTACCGTAAGCTAGTTCTAGCTCCCCTTCCTCCATCCGTACCCTCTCCATCTTCCTCTCTCTCTCTCAATCCTCACCATGACCACGACCACGATACGCACACTGGACGAGGACGAACTGTACCGCCGCTCGACACAGTTCCGCTTCTGGTCCTTCTCACCCGAACAACTCGCCGCTCAACGCCGAAAGACGCATGACCTCGCCCTCGCCCGCGCCCAGCAATATCTCGGCGGACAGCAGAATGGCGGGACGACAGCGGGAGCAGAGGCAGCGGCAGCGACATGTCTCACCGAGGACGAAGAGCTGCGACTGGTGCAAAAGTACTGCGATGTGCTGCGGGTGACGGGCGTGCACATCCAGTGGCAGGCGCACATCTACACGACGGCCATTCAATACTTCAAGCGCTTCTACCTCAACAACAGCTGTATGACCTATCCGCCTAAGGAAATCTACAAGACGGTCATGTTCCTCGCCAGCAAGACCGAAGCCACGCACATCACGCTGTCCAAGTTCTCTCGATCCATTAGCGCCGACCCCGAAGCGGTTCTGGCGCCCGAGTACAAGGTCATGCAGGCTCTGCGCTTCATGCTCGATGTGCGTCAGCCATACAGAGGGCTCAAAGGCGCCCTGATGGAGCTGCTGAACATGGCCGAGGGACGGGTCGACTCGGTGGTGCAAACGCAGATGAGCGGATCGGAAGCACAGCAGGGCATGTTGAGGCTCAAGGGACCAGAGTCGGCCAATAGAACGCAGTGGACCATGGTGAAGACCACAGATGGCCAGATACAGCAGAAGCAGTTGGTGGAGAGAATCCAGCTGGCGTGGCAAGCAGCGAAGAACTTGCTGGATGTGGAGGCCCTACTCACCGATGTCTATTTTCTCTACACGCCTTCACAGATTCTGTTTGCCGCACTTCACGTGGCCGACACGCCACTGCTCACCTACTTTCTGGACGCCAAGTTGCCTCTGCAATTACCGACGCGCCCCCGAATCTTGGCTGCCATTGAAAGCTGCTCAGTGATGCTGGCTTCTTACGACCCCAAGAGTAACATTTCCAAAGATGAGCGCGCCGCACTGGAGAAGAAGCTCGAAGGTTGTCGAGATCCCACTACGAGAGATCTCGTCAAGGCAGCTGCTGTCGCAAAGCGCAACGGAGCCGAAGAGGGCGCCATAGACGACGCCAAGGCCAACAAGATCAAGGCGGAGCGTGCGAAGAACGACAAAGACATGGACGGACTGTTCGGTCCAAGTTTGGGCGGTCCAGGCTGATGATGGTGAATTGGTGATGATGATGCTCATGCTGACGATACAGAATGCACCGTCCGATCTGATCCAGATCGGCATGCAAGTACAAAAGCATAACGCAGCAGACAAGGCCTGTGCCTGTGAGCGCTCGATAAAGGATGAGATGAGTTCACTTCACGTCCTTCCGATAGGAGGTGTGCAGAAGATGATGAACCCTCTCTGGGCGTATTTTTTGGTAGGTGTCAGCCGCGAACCATCAGCGCTGTGTGCTGCAGAAACACGGGCATGATGCACAGTACAGGTGGAGCATCGATGCTGATCATGTGCTGGAATAATGTCTTCTCAATGGCCAAATCCGCGCGCAACGCCATTGGCATGCACGCGACACCCCTCATGCCAGTCGAGCATCGAGAACGGTGACCAATGGCAACCTCCGCTCGACTGAGACGATATTGCAAGATGTAGCGGACTCGCACGCCCCATGTCTCAGACGTCCCAGCCGTCCGACCGCGTGCCGCGTCCTCATAGATACAATGGTATATCGAACTGGTATCAACATTACACAATTCGTTATTGTTAATTCTACGTCTGCAATAACCAACAGTATAGACAATCGATATGGCTATTCTAACCTCGCTCCCTCCCAGTTCCAGGCTGAGTGGCGGTACGAGCAGACGACATTCCGATCCAAGCAAAGGTGCCTATCAACCTGTCGCACGAGATGGCAAATCGCGTGCCTCGTCCTCAGCTGGATCCTCGCCTGGAGATGTCGCGAATGCCTCACATCGCGAAGCAGCCATAGTCCTCCCGTCAGTCCCAGAAGACACTGCCATGCTCCCCAAAGACAACATCAGCCCAGACACAGAAGAAGGTCCATCCTCCTCCTTAGACCCCAGCAACAGCCACGATGAAATCTCCCAGAAACAAAAACAACAACAGCAACTAGACGTTCCCCATCGCTCCTCCCGACGCGACTCCAAACGTCTCTCATGGATCCCCAACTGGACTTTCGCGGGCTCGGCCCCTGTCACTCCACCCACCTCCCCCAACCCAGACCGCCCCGACAATAGCCGCACTTCTAGCATGGACAGTTACCAACAATCCGCAACTCGCATGTCCCGCTTCCGAAACAGTATCTCTACCCTCTCCGAAGTCGTTCTCCGCGACACCGAACCCACCCACGAAAGCAATTTCCCCGCCAATCCCAGTTTTCCCGACGACTTTGCAGGTCAGAAGCTCATTTTGCACGTCTATGGAACTCTAGATGCCATTCATCAAACTCCCAATGAAGAAAACATGAGACTATAAACTCCTCGAGGGTTCAAACACGCAGACCTCTCCTCTTCCCCTACTTCCCCCTCCTCCCCCTCCTTCTCTTCCTCGCCTCCCTCCTCACCCTCTGCACGGCACCAAGCAAACAGCGCACTACTGTTATACATCCTTCCCCTTCTCCGCGACGGCGACTTGCTCGTTCAACCCTTCATGGAACGCCATACTTCTACCGCAGGCGGAGGAGGAGGAGTTCCTCGCCATTCGGGGAAAGATTCCAGCATGGCAACCGTAATTCGCGGCGCGATTCAGGATTGCGTCTTCAAATGTTTTGTCGTGGGACTGTTTCCGTTGAAGGTGTTTTTCAGCGAAGAAAAGGCGAGAGTGGAACGTGAGCAGTGGGAAACGTATGAATTGGATGTGGAATTGTATGATTCGAGAGTGGCTGTTGCTGGGGAGGAGGAAAGATGAAAGCTGAAAGCTGAAGCATAGAGGGAAGAGAGGAGGGAAGGAGCAGGCGGAGGGGGAGAAGGAGTTTTACCTTATTATCTATCGTATGTATCCACATGTAGGCGTTTCTAGTATATGTACATGTAGTTTGTAATGAGCACAGGAATTCAACACCAGACGACGAGGAATATATGTCAACCCATGTATGTCTTTTGTTGGTTGGTTATCGTTGTCATCGTCGTTGTCATCGTCGTTGTAGTAGTAAGTACCTACATGTAGGCACATGACCAACTCTCTCTCTCTCTCTCTCTCTCTCGGGGCACAGAACAGGGTCAAAAAGTAAAGAAACGCCAAAGGGTAAAGATACAAGACACAAAAAGCACGGCCGTGGATTGTTTTTTTCCAATATACAACTATTGTTACACATCATCATCATCCCCTTATCTATATCCCAAACTGGTGGTCCCTGGTGGCGGGTGGTATTCTGGTAAGCTCGCTAAAAACGCTCCAACCAACTGTGCTAGCTGCTCTTTTCACTCCCACAAAGAATTGGAAAAGAGGCAGCGAATGAGTGAAATAAAATCGAAAAGGGGAACAACCACTACGCATCTCCACGAGACTACTAATCTCGTTTCGACCAAGTAGGTCCCGCACTCAATCCTCCCGCAATGACTCGACTCAGACTGCGGCCTTGCGTTCGCAAAGGGGAAGAGGGAACAGCACCAGCGCCCGATTTGTTCGACAATGCCGTAGACCTTCTCGTGACGACCCTGCGCAGACCTTCCGGCTCATGATCCCCACCCGCGCCGACTGTCGTGGCATGGTCGGCTCGACTATGAGGTCGAGTATGCTGCGCGGGCAACCCCCATTGGTCGAGCTCACCTTGTTCCCACGTCTTGTTGCGGGGAAACATGCTCTGGTTCTCTTCGGCGAACATGCTGCCGCGGCGAACCAGTTGTCGCTCCGCTTCTTCTTGCTCCCTCTGCTGTAGCTTGTCACTAGGCAGCAGAATGGCACGATCGAGGGCATATGGAAGACCGCGATGTCGACCTCTGATCATCATGGCAATGATGACGAGCTTGGAGATGGTCCGGAATTCTGCCGAGAACGAAGCATTGATCCCAGGATATCCCAGCGATAGTCCCACGGTGCCATACGCAGACACGATTTCGAAAAGTACGCTGAACATCGTGAAGGCAGGCTCGTTCGTATTGGAAATCCGGTCGCCTTCGACGATGGCGATGATGAAAAGTCCCAAAAAGATGTACCACAAGTCAAAGGACAGCTGCCTACGCAAATGCTGGCTGACGTAGCTCTGTTCACCCTCACCCGCTACATCTTCCTCGCCGCCGAAGATGCCGAGCGATTTCTCTTCGTATACATTCGTCCTGCGCACGGAAATAGCGATGGGAAAGACGGAGATGTACATCATGATCATGTAACTCACTTGAATCGCAGCGTGGAGGTCGGCGAGATTGACAGATGCGAAGCCAGCAGTTCGAGTGGATGTGGCTTGGAACCATCCGTTGAGGACTCGAACTCCCGGATGAAGGTCGCTCACGACGGGCTGATTGATATCCAGTATGATGAAGAAGACTAGATCGAGTAAATTGAGTCCAATCAACACCCAGAAGAGCCACCATGTTGCCTTGCTCGGAAACAACAACGTGAAGCAGCGGCGAGGATGGTCGAGCAGGAAACGAAGTTCTTTCCACATTTCGCTTTCATAGGATACAATTTTGGACAGGGTCCAGATAATGAAGCGAAGCATGCAGGGAAACCCCGTATTGCCAATGATGATCAAGAAAGAGCCGAAAAGGAGAGGCAGCACGGCTGACTGGAAGCTGATCATCGAGTCTGGGGTGAGAGTGAAGCCCAGGTCATTGAACATGGAAGCTGGTGTAAACACTCCCCACCAGCTGGGATTCTGACCATCCTCAACCACGACACCTTTCCATGGCTGCGTGTATCTGATCCATGGCAGCAAGACCACCATTCCCAACACATGAAAGCCCACGTAGTAAGCGATGAGAATCTTAGCCAAGGTCTTCAGCGCACGATATTCAATGCCGCCCAGCTCTTCTCGTTGCTCCGAGGTCAGACCCATGAAAATGCTATTACGTCCCGTAGTGGCAGTCCAGCTGAAGTAGGGCATCGGCTCCACATCTTTGGGCGGTCCAGTGAGGTTAGTCCAGGCTCGGGCAAAACTTCGTCGACCTTCAGAGATACTTGGTACTCGTGTGTGACGGCGACGATCGAGACCGAAAATCATTCTAGCAAATCTCGACTTCTCCTCCTCGTCTTCGTCGATGTCCTCTTCGTCGTCCTTGGATTTTGTGGCAGCACGCTCTCGGTGAGCGGGATGCTCCGGCAGGTTGATGGTAATACCTCGATGTGCCTGGCGGTCGTCATGCGACATCTCGCTACGGCCATCCTCGCTTCGCGACCGATGGGCGGGTCCACCGAACGACGAAGCCTTCTGGAGACGCGATATCACCAAGTCATCATCATCCACTGCTTCCGGCTTTTCACCTCTGTCGAAATCTCGCGGACCAGGAATGTACAGCGCGCCACCCTTCTTCGCATTGGCCTGCTGTCGCTCCAGGAACTCGACATGCTTCGAGACGTCGCGTTGCTCCGGAACACGAGCGAGCTCTGGCGACTCGTGGCCCAATGGGGGAGCCTCATCGGCGAACGTTATTTCGCGATGCAGCAGCTTGGGGTTGAGTCCCATGAATTGAGTCTCGGGCTGCGTCTTGGGGCTTGGATGATCATGTTCTTCATCGACATGTGCAACAGGCACGGCGAGAGCATGTGACTGCGTCTTGGGGCTTGGATGTTCAAGGTCTCCATCAATATGTGCAATAGGCACTGCGAGAGCCTGGGACTGTGTCTTGGGGCTTGGGTATTCATGTTCTCCATCGACATGCACAGCAGGCACTGCGACGGTGGAATCCGAGGAGGCAGTGTTGGCGTCTTGTTCCTTACTATTCGTCCTAGTACTCCCCAGCGGGGAATCATTGCTCGGCTCGAGACCAATGCTCGGACCAACCTTTTCTCTGAATTGTTCTCGCCTTTTCTCCGTGTCCTCGTCGTTGCCATTGCGATCAATAAACCTTGCGGTTTCCGGATTGACGATGATGCGCTTCCCCTGCACGCCGCCTGCCTCCATCTTACCCGCTGCGCTATTCCGCGGATCCTTTTCTGCCTGCATCTGACTTTTCGATCGACTTAATGTAAACCTCCTTCCTCGTTTCGCTTTCGCCCGTGCTTCCTTGACGATATTTTCGAAGCGCTTTTCGAACCAGTATAACCGAACGAATACCACGCAGGTATTGATGAAGATGGGCGTGCACAAGCACGTCAGAAGCATCATGACCACTTGCTGGTATGTATGCAGGAGGTTCACATCGACTGTGTTGAGGCCGGACTGCGTAGCCATGCCTGCCGCGAAGAAGAGAGCGTCGATATACTTCACCAGTGCAGACGGTCCAGCGGGATACAGCATAACGGAGCCAATGATGGACATGAGCACCATATACATGTAGTGCAGAGTGATGTAATTGAAGTGCGGCTTCTTGAATGAGTCCTTGCTGGGGATGAGGGCTATGAAATATCTGGCCACCTCGCTGAGGGGCGACAGCGGTCCATCGTTGGTGTTGACCATTGTGGGGAATGTCGCTCGCGCCAATTGCAAAAAGAATGCGTTCTGGAAGGATACGACGAGTCCAGCGGGTGCCCGGGAGGCCGGCGGACAGTTGTCGATATGGATATAGTAGAGCTAGACTTTCAGTCTAGAGCGCAAATTGAGGAAATGCATGGTGGTCATGGGGCAAGCACGACGCTGTGCATGGCGGCGGAGAAGGAAGGATCGATGTGAGGGCAAGGGCAACTCGACTCGAGAGCGCTAGTTGGTCGTGGTGGTCGTGGCGGCGGCGACGGCGGCGATGGTGGTGGTGGTGGTGTTGGTGGTGCCAATGCCGGGGCAGTTGCACACGGGGCGTGCCACGGGCGATTACTGGAGACGTCGTCGGTGGTGGTGGGTAGTGCGAGGGTGGTGGATGGTGGTGCAGGCGGCGGAGGCAGAGGCAGTGGCGAGCGACGGCGTGGGTGGTGATAGGAGGTAGTTGCACAGTGAAGTTACCTCCTACTGCTGAAGTGGTTATTGTTGCTGTTCTTGTTTCTGGTGGTGAGAGAGGTAAAATAGCCCGAGCGAGAATGCAAGTGAGAGGAGTCGAATGATGATGAGAGTTTATGCTTATTGTTCCAGCACAGCACAGCACCACCTCACCTCACCTCACAGTACATGGACCTCCTCATGGACAGCCGAGCAGTGCAGTGCCAGGAAGTTCAAAGCAGAAAGCACGAGCTGCCGTTCTGGCCCGGCCAGGAAAGGAAAGAAATCTCGCACGGACTATTATCTAGCTCCCTGAAGGGGGGGATCCACTGACAGCCGTTTCATGCATAGAGCATGCCCAATAGGTAATATCCGCAACGTGGTTCCACAACGGGGTGCTTCACAAGAAGCTTCACAAAACATTGATGAGAAAAAAACTCACGTGGATGACATGTTCGTGCATCCCAGCATGGAGTGAAGTGATGTGAGGCGAGTGAGATGACGTCGAACGGAGGTATGAAAGCCGTGGGAGAACAAGACGATGTTCCTCCCACCCACGCCAAATCTGTAGCATCGCACACTTAATCACTGATGAACCCTGCTGGCGCGCGTTCCCTGGCCGCGGACCAAAGTACCGGATTTGCATGTGCCATGTGTGAAGGGTGTGACGAACGTCTTTAGGTAGACACTTTGGCACTTGGCAGTAGTGAGCAGTTGAGCACTGCCACCATTGGTGACATGGCCCCTGTACTGTAGATGGATGTGAAATGCCTCAATTTACATACTTGATTACCGACAGTGGTCAGTACGGGAATGATACAGGGCCTTGGGACCTCTCTGAGAGACGAGTGGAAGTGCCAACATCATCGACAAGACGCTATCGATCATTGGCATGACCACCCTCCTGTACCTACTCTGCCACGGGATATCTGTATGCGCTGTTCTACAGCTTGCTTCCCGTACGGATGACCACCTTCCCCTTCGCCCGGCCAGTGTTCAGCCTCTCGAAAGCCTGCTTGGCATCCTCAAAGGCATGCACGCTATCGATGTGAATGTCGTCGGCAGTCAGAGTCTCCTTCGCGTCCTCGAGCCACTCCTTCTTAGGACTGAGGATCACAACATCATAGCTCTCACCGAGTCCGTACTCTCCCCGCGCCCACCTCAGCCATTGCATAGCTGCCGTGAAGGGATGCAGGATGTCGTAGTACGTGTACGGGCCTCCCATCATCGTCCTCCCCGTCTTGTCTCCCACAATCGAGATGTACCTCTTACTGCTCGGTAACCCAATACACTCCGTCCCACCCACACAATCAATCACCACATCAGGCTGGAACGCGTCCACACCTTGTCGTACATTCTGTGAGGTATAGTCCACATGCGCATCTGCCTTCAACTCATCCAAGAGAAATACCTTGTTCCTCCCCGAACTCGTAGCAAGCACCTTCCAGCCCCTCTTCTTCGCCAGAATAATCGTATAAATCCCCACACTACTACTCCCACCCTGCACCGCCACTCTCTTAGTCTTCGTCTTCTCCACCCAACTCTCCACCTTCGCAATACACGCTGTCGCAGTCAACCACACCAGACTAATCGCAGCCGCCTGTTCAAAACTCCATTCTTTCGGCTTACGCACCGCCGGCGTCGTCGCAGCATCAAATTTCGCATACTCTGCCAGCGCACCCCCCGCAGGAGGAGCATATGGTTTGAGAGTCATACCAAAAATCTCATCTCCCGCTGTGAATTGTGATTTCCCGCCTGCTGCCACCACGGTGCCCGAGAAATCCATGACGGTGCCTTTGGGGTGGTTGTAATTGAGGGGCGTCAAGGGGATGTTCCAGTTGGGGAGATTTTGCGTTTGAATGTCGACGGGGTTGAGGGCGCACGCGGCGATGCGGACGAGGAAGCTGTTTTCATCGTTCTGGATTTCATCGGGGGAGGGGAGGGAAATGGTGGATTGTGTGAGAGTGTTGGGGTAGCCGTTGGTGTACGTCCAGGCGCGGGCTGTTTTTGGGATGGACATTGTGGTGTGAGTTGGGATGGATGCAATTGGCCAACTTGGAAGAGAGGATGGTAGAGGACGACATGTTTCTCATCAATGCATATGCAGCTGTACTCGTCTTCGGTAAAAGATGCATTGAGTAAGGGAGCGGGGATAACGGCTAATGGAGAAGGTACAGTTACACATGTACCTTAGCTGACGTAACGGCAACTACCTACCAACCTACATACATTACCTCTACATATAGCCCGAATTAGACAAGAAATCGGAACAACCTACCTCCTATATAGAAGACAAGCGCCAAATGCAGTAGGCTAGAACAAAGTAGGGTTAGGTAGTCTGACAAGGTAATCGTAGAACAAGCCGCAATGTCCTCTAGATATAGCTCGTAACCTTGACTGAGCGTCGAGAGCATCTTTGCTAAAAGCCGTTGAATACCTTACCTAGGTCGATTAGGTATAGTATAAGACAGTCAAAGAGATTCCCTGGGTCATCAACTCTTCAAATCGCAAAATATTCAGATATATTTTGTCGGGTATCTCACTCATTCCATATGGTTTGCCGTCATACCTTACGCAAGGAAACAACAAGCCCGTGTCCCACTTCTCTCGTACTTCCATATACCCTACCTTGTCCTTCCAAGGTTGGTAGTGGTCTAAACGTCCGATGAGTCCTTCACCCAAAAGCAAGCAGATCCAGCTTACATGCCTTTGTAGTCGTGTCATCCGTCAAATAAGCTTATGGCCCAGCCGCCATCCATTACTCGATTCTTATCATAATTACCAACCCCTCCACCACACACACACGATAATTCTCAAGCTCCCGTCCTCCGTGAAATGCCAATCTTTCAACGCCACAAGTCGTGTTTGCTACCCCTTCGCTGATGCGCACCTTCACCGAACAGCTTTGGAGGTGCTGGCAGGAAACTACTCCGGTCGGATCGATGGCCGAAACTTCCAAATCCCCTCCCAGGAGAAGCAGCACCATCCGATGTCCTGGGACGAGGAGCTTCTTCTTGCGGCACTGCCAGAAAGCCGCCGAAGCCATTCCCGACAACAACAGACTTGCGTGCCTCACCACCAAATCCACCTTGTGCCCATTGTGGTCCCAGACCACGCCCAGCACTATACGCACTGATAGGTCTGCCGCCTGATGCAATGACACTACTTCGTTTGTCTGCGGGGTTGTTTTGGGGGGTGATGGATGTGAAGACCCACTCGAGCTCGTCTATGCCTTTGGAGAAGACTTCGAGAGTTTGGTTGAAGCCGCCGCCTTGAAAGGGCGAGCTGAGCGAGTTGGCTGTCATGCCGCTAGGTTTATTTTTCAATGATCCGCGATCAGAGTTACCGCCAGGAAGGCCCATGTGCAGTGGGGGCAGCAGTAATAGTTCAGGAAAGCTCTGATCTCGTACGTAGAGAGTGGTCAAAGCAGGTAGCGCGTTCTGGTGTAGCGACGAGGCCAGATATGCGTAATATGACTCGGCCGGCTTTTGTAGACCATGTACATCTTCGGCGCTGCTAATCTCGAAGTGCAGTGTTGCTAGCGAGATTGAGGAGAGAGGTGGTAGCTGTTGTGCAGCTAGAGAAAGCGACTTAGACACTGTCTCTACAACTGCCAGGTGTGACAAGTGGGTGGCATCCCAAAGGACCTGGTGGAGGTCCTGAATAGTCACACCAGTATCGTCGAGACTGAGTGAGAACAGCATTTCCCGCACGTGTGGCGCTTCCAGCCATGCACTGAGGCCTTGCGCGGTCAGATTCGGGGTATGTTTCAGCCTCAAGAATTGTACTGCCGGAAAGTCGGGAAGCTGGCCTTGCGCAGGCATGAGAACGCTGTCATCAATCCATGGCATGTCGGAAAGAGTCAAGTCTCGCAAAGTGGGGAGGCTACCAAGCACGACACGCAGAGTTGCTGGCTCTACCGATAGATTCACGAGCTCCAGGGTCTCAATGGCCTGCCAATGCCTGTGTGCGAGCAGTTCCAAGGCATCTTCGGAGCCACTCCGGTATATCATCTTTCTGATATCTGGACACCGTGCCTGCAACTCTTGGCGCAGCCCTAGGCATGTTGGATCTCCACTGTAGAACCCGTCTGGCAGGTCGACGTAGCGCAAGTTCGGCAGCGCAGCGACGGTGCGAGCTAGATCGCCCTTGGCCGTCTCGCGCGTCATGTATGGTATCTTGAGAAACAAGGCCTGAGAAGCCAAGTTAGACTGTTCTCTTACGGTCCTGCATAACAGCTGTAACCTGATATTTGGCACCTCCACAGGCTCAACGGCGCTCTTGTTTCTGAAATGACCCTTCGATGCTTTGCGTCGCTTCTCGGCAAGAATCTCCTCCAGCTCACAGTAGTGTACGGCGTCGATGCGCACGCTGGTGTAGAGCTGTTGTTGTGCGGTCGCATACCACTTTCGACAAGTCATTGCACACCGTGAGAGGTCTCGCAGATCGCAGAGCATACAACCGTCACCTATCTGCGACTGCTCGCAGGGCTCGTAGGTGTAGTCTTGGGTGTGCGGGCAGACATAAGAGAAGATGTTAGCGAGCACCTTGTCGGGGAGTCGTTGTGTCAGATTGGGGCCATTGCGTCGAGGTGCCTGAGGTGAAGGAGGATAATTGGCGTAGTTGGGTCGCGGTGGGCTGTCCTGCTTCAGGCGGGATCGGCTTCGAAAGTGCTTGAGTAGACCCATTATGGTCGGTGGGCGGTGGTGTAGGGCTGCAGACGTGGCGGGGTCTCCTCTGCTCTGCTCTGCTCTCGCCGCTAGTGGGTGAAGCTGAGTTGGCTGGTGGAGGACGACAACGTGGTATATCAAAGGGCGCTGGGGGAGCACAATGGCGAGATCCTGTTTCTAGCAAGCAAAAAAGAGTGTGGTTGGTGTGACTTTGCGGACAAAGTAAAGTAGAGTAGAGCGGACACTATAGCAGTGAATGAAGCAGGGATGAAGTGTCGCTGTCGTGTCAAAAGAGTTGCGCAGGTGTGCTCGGGCCCAGGGGTCGCACGGCAGTCGCGTTCCTGAAACGCAAGATCAGCACTAGTGCGGACTAGTCAGGATTAGCTCGCATTCGAGGCGCTTACTAAGGTGATATCCACGCTCGACTACAGGTATACCCATCACAATCCCCCGAAGGGCGCCTTAAAATAGCCCGCGTGCCGCAACAATCTCGCGGCGCTTCACCTACTCCACAGAACTGCACAGAAGAAGTGTAGAACACACTCCTCCATCACAGCCCAATTGACGTGGGAAAAAGGGACAAATACCGTTTAATGTCATCCGTCCGACGGGCCTGACTACGCGCCCGACCACAAGCTACCTAGATCCCTCACCTTCCTGAGGCAGCAGACAAATTCAGGGCCTCGAAACGACGGGAGGACATGTTTGACAGCTTCACTTTCTCCGCCAAGCATCAGGTTAGCGAGAGTTAGTTCTGAAGAAACCTCCTCAACAAGGGGAAACCCCAAGCCAGCGAGTCTCATCATCAGAGCCTTCTTGCGGAATACGGCAATGATGCGTTCCACCATCCATGAACGGGAGGGAGGTAGGCGGCAGTACCTTACCTTAGGTGGTACCTGACTCTCGACTGCACGCTGCACGGGATCCTCCATGTCACGAGGAAGAGGCACGACGGGAGACACATTGGATCTGACGAGCACTAAGGTATGGAGAAAGTAAAGTACCTAGGTAGGTAAGGTATGCGGGATCGACCATCGATGTGAAAACATTAAGAACTCTTCTGTTATTCTTTTGGGCTACGAAAGGACAGCTCGAACGCTGATCATGGAATAGCACTGAGTGCTCGCTCACTCGCTCGCTCGCTACGATTACAATCAACAAAACCACTTTCCCCATCGATGGCAGTCCAATCAATAACTCCCTTTCTGTCGATCTGAGTTTTGGATGTTGAGATGAAAATGTCGCAAACCACTAACTACCGTCTGGAAGGTGGTGGTCTCTCCGTATATTTCATGTCGTACTGTGGTGGCACATAGTATCCCGCTGTGCCTTTCTCCGCCTGATCCCACGACTGTTCAATTTCGGCACCACGGCGAGAGTTCCTGCTCTCGCCTGATCGAAGACTGTGTTGCACCTCGGAGCTTCGTGAAGTGCAATCCGAGCGCCTACTGTGGTGACTGCGCTCAGTGCGGTGAATGTGTCGCGAGCCATGGCTCCTGGACGAAAGCTCACTGTGTCCCGTGCCTTGATTCCGAAGAGAACGTCGACTTTCCTCGCTTTTTTGGTGAGATCCAGCTCGTTTGACTGTTGGGTTTGATTGAGAGTCGCGCTCCCGGGCCTGCTCCGACTCAAGTTTGCGGCCACTCCTTTCTATCTTCTCGGCCTTCTTGTAACTCTGTCGAGGACCATCACTAGCTGTCGGTTCAACCTCCTAGGCTGAACTCGAGCGCTGATGTCGCGAGAACTTTGCAGACCCTGTTACAAAGGATACGCCGCCATCATTGCGGGCGTCCAATACTGGCGCGGTGAACTCTCTGCCGTGGGCTAACAGAGACGAACCCTTCACGGATGGCCGAGTGTTTGCCTTAGAAAAGGAGCTGCCTCTGTGCTTATCTGCATTGATGCTACTGTCTGTGGCATGTGGCGTCTTGGCGGAGAATGGCAGCGAGGAATGCACAGGTGACTGCGATCCGTCCCGCTCAATATTGCCCTCGTCCACAGATCCACGGCCTTCCCACGCTGCATGGCGATAACGCTCGTCTTGATACACGCCATGGTATGTCCTACTACTCTCCGTGATAGAGTGGTTGTGATGCAGACGCAACCCATGCTCCTGCATCTGCTTCCACTCATCAAACGTCATGGTAGCGCCATGCGGAAATGCTTCACTAGGCAACATGATCCGTGATTGAGGCGACGAGGCGACTTCTGTTGGCGACCGGCTCAGAGGGTGTGGAGAGATCCAGCCCTTCCCGGCGAAGACCGTTGTCCGAGTCGTTGGTTGCGTGGATGGCTCATCTGCCAAGACGTGGTGCGAGGACTCCGGCAACGCGGGCATCGGTGGTTCATCTAGCTGTTGGCTAGCAAGAGAATTGCACTCCGATTCTTCATGAATTGACTGAGGACACGATGTGGTGGATGAGTGATGAGAAGCCCCGCTCGACTTTCTGGAGTTCAAGCTCTGTATCGAAGCTCCCTGAAATTTCTGACTTCGATGCGTAGATGGCAGCGAGGGGCGCCTTCGTGCTTGCTCTGCAGTACTGAACTTCGAGATGTGATCGAGGTCTGGATACTCAGGCCAGCTATCCATACTCTGTTCCTCGGCCGGCTGCCAACCCTGCGACGCTCCGGCCCATCCCTTCTGGGGTGATATTGGCGGTGCCACACTGGAACAGCGACTCTGAGCTCGGCTGGAAGGGCGACTTTGAGCTCGACTAGGAGGGACAGACTTGAAGCTCATCGACTTGATCGGCACTTTGGTGCTTCTGGAGCTTGCGGCCGCCCATGCAGTACTCTTTCGCTCGTCTTCATTCACTACTCCCTGCCCAACTTCCTCCTGTGTGTGAAGCGACAAAGCTGTAAATCTCTGACTGGAGGCTGCCGATCGGCTCCGCCTGTAAGCATGGCGAGATGCGTCATTCAGGGCGCCCGCTGGAGACGCGCCTGCGTTTTGAGCTAAGAACATCCATTCGTCTGGGCGTTCGCGGAAGCCACGAGAGGTGGAGGGTCTTGACAGTCCTCGACTCCGAGACACGACGACGGGTGATCGGGGAGCACGCAAGACTTGCTTTGCAGCTGCCAGCTTCAAGCTCCGACTTTCGTGTGCCTCCTGGACCCAGCCCTCTACCACACCCTGAATCTGCTTCGATGCTGCTTGCGGCGTGCGAAGTGGTGGTGTGTTGGAAGATGTGCCCTCTACGGGACGGAACTCGAAAGCCTTCGACATGGGCGAAGTGTAGTCCCTGAACCAGTAAGAACTACCTTTCTGAGATGGGGTGTTGTGCGCAGCAGGCTCAGCGTGGAGGGAACCCGTTTTGGAGTCTTTGCGCTCCATCGGTGGCTTGACTGCCTCAATTTCGCGATCATCCACCTGATCCCCTTCTCCGTGTTCCTCATCAGATCGAGCGTCTTCAGTCTTGGCGTCATCCTCTTCCTCGTCAGACTGTGCGTCGGCATCCTGCTGTCCTACGTTGTTCGGAACGGACTGTTTTGATATTGTGGGGGATATGGCCGTTGCTGGAGACTTCGCGCGAGCAGATGGAGAGGACATATCTTGAGTGTACGAGATCTCTTTCCAACCCGCAGAACCAGGTATTTGGATCACAAGTTTGGGCAACCCAGGTCGCGGGGACATCTTGACAGCGATTGGCGAGGTTGTTGGGTCGACAGATCGACCTGTTTGGTGAAGTCCCGGTGTAGACGTGCTCTGTTTCTGTGGAGTGACCTGGGCCCAGTCCCTTTCAATGTCTTGTCGTGGCCCCTCTGTCACCTCAGCGAGCACATCAGACCAGGTTTGAGATGTCGTCGACTCGACGGTCGCCTGCATGTGGGCCAAATCGCCCCTGCGCTTTGATATCGAGATTTCCTGCGGAGCTGTCGTGTCGTGTGAAGCAGATGGCGCTTGTTGCACGTTTGGACCAAGCGGCGACAGGAAAATGTCTTTAGCTGCAGTTGCGGTCTTCTTTATCCTCTCGATCTTGTCCTTTGGCTGCTGCTGCTTACTCAGTTTGGAGGATTTTGGCTTGTCGATAACAGGTGGATCGATTTCTACAGGGCCCGTTTCTCGCAAGAAATTCTGAAGTTCGACGATGCATGAATCTCGCTGCTTGATGCGTGCATCGCGAGCTTCGAGCTTCTTGCGGCCATGGCCAGGCAAATCTTGAAGCCGATCACTCACTACCTTGACCTGCCCCTCTTCTTTGGTAGTGGCCAGGGCGCGGACGTTGCTGGACTTGACGGAACTGAAGCTGGCCAATCTGCGTGGCATGGCGGCGAATGCTTCCTTGCCATTCTTTCCAGCAATTCGTCTCAGTTTAACAGTGTCGAGACTTCCCCTTCTGCTATATCCTCCCGGTGATGGACAGTCTAGAGAACGTTGGGAATCTTGGGAGCTCCGATGCTTGGCGCTCTCTGACTTTGTCTCCGAAACTGGCGGCGGTTGTTCTGATGCAATGCCCGGAAGCCGGCCGCTCAAGCTTTTCCTCAGGCCGCGAACAACTTCGTGGTCGTCCGGCATGGTGGGACTCCCCTGCTCCACAACTCTTCTACTGCGAGCTTCGACACCAGCTTTGGCAGTGACCTTGGCGCTGACATCTTGGGACTTCTGTCGCATGGATTCATCGATTCTACGTTTTTCGTCGATGGTTGCTTTGAACAACTTCCTCAGCAGAGCACTGTCCAGTGTCTTGAGCTTACTGGACCTTGGGGTCTCGTCGGTTGGTGACTGCGGTAATGCTGTCAGGCTGTCATCCCGTAACGCATTCAGCTCTCTGGTCGCGAATCTCGCTGCCACGCCTTCCGGCACGACTCTAGACTCGTCGGTGATGTTGAGTGCGTCAATGGGTCGTGGGATGAGTCCACTGGGGGACCAGGCGAACGATTCTGGAGATTGCGGCGACTGTAGTGAGTGTGGATGTTTCCATTCGGTGGGGCACCGATCGTCAACATAAGAGTCAATGCTGCTTTCGACTGCCCAGAGTTCGGTCGGGTTGCACTCCATCGCATAGCCGTCACTGATGCTATCAGGTTGAAGTTCGGAGCCTGGCAGGAATTGTGGTGAAGGTGGGTGAAGTCCAAGTGGATGCACGAAGTCGCCGGTGCAGTTCATCAGTTTAGTAGCAGCCATTTCGCTCACCTCACATGCTTGTGAGGTGGACGTGAAGGTTCCAGCTGCCCTGATTCGGCGAACTCAGATGTTGTTTGCGTTTGCTGGGCGTACCAGCGGGTGAGGTGTTTCTGTCGAGACGTCGCTATCGAGGATTTGTGCTGGTTGGCATACCGGAAGATGCAAACTGGATGGGTTGTTAGTGGTGCTGTCTAGCAATTGCAATTGAATGCAGATGCAGATGCAACTACAGTACTGCGTGAAGTACCGTTCTACACTATTTCGAGGTGTGCACGACTCTGCAGCCGCTTATATCAACGTGTTAAGGTTCGTGCTCCGGCACCTGCGACTCCTTCATTACACTAGCGCACATACTTCCAACTTGCAAGTTATGGTCTGACCGTATGGATAGACGGCGGAGGACCATAGACACCTCCAGACTACTCACTTACTGGTACAAACGGTATGGGCAACCTACCGCATGCGCCGAGCCCCTGCATACAATAGCCAACACAACGAGCACGCAGACTCACGGTGCCTCAGGACTCGATGCTTCCGCTGCGCTCTGTAACGGCCGCTCTGTGTAAATGATAGTAGCTTCTCTACTCGTCCGTGCATATATCCTACTCACGTTTCCTGCATAGCACCGGCTGGGCTTGCATAGTACGAACTGTGCCGCCTTCGATCGAGGGTGTTTGCGTTCGCTAGCTTTCATCGACGACTTCCCGCGCGCCGCCTACGCTCATGCTGCTCAGAAGATGACTGCATTCAGCGCGAGAAGCCGCCGCAGTGCCGCTGGGCTCGGGCAGTAACATCGACATGTCAGCGGAATACCCGTCACCGTCATGGCTGCTGTACACCCGGAAGCCGTCACAGTGAGGTCCCTTATGGTGCAATAGGTATCGTATTCATAGCTTGGCCTTCTCCTTTGTCTGCTCATGCTCCCAAGCTCTCTTGATCCACCACCCGCGAACGTAGTGCCACGCACCACTCGCAACAGCCAAGGGCGGACAGAGCAACAATAGCCACGCCCACCACTGCGGACTGCCACTCCGGATCGTACTCATGACGGTATCAATCTGCCTCTTGAGATCAGCCTGGTCGCCATCATTCCACACGACCACGCCAGCCTTTTCTCCTCTCCTCAAACACCTCTTCGCCTTGTCCCTGACATCCCACTGAGCAGCCACTCTGTTCTTCGCGTCCTCTTCAGTCAGATGCTCGTCTCTCGCACGCAGCCGTTGCATTTGAATCGCCGGGTCGCTGACGCCTACGACCAGAATTGTGCCACACAGAGGTTCCCAGCCAGACTCGAAGAGTAATGGCACGTCCAATACACAAGCCCAGCTGCCGCTTAGATATGCGTAGAGAATCTGCTTGTACATCTCTCTCCGCACTGCGGGGTGCACGATAGAGTTCAGCTTCTTCTTATCCTCGTCTTTTCCTTCTCCAAACACTCTTCTTCCCAGAGCAGGTCTGTTGAGGGGTCTTCCTTTGCCATTGTGTCCCCTTTCCCCGCCATTCTCGGCCGTAGGCTCTACGAGCAGATCTGGTGTGGAAGGTCCAAATGTTGCTACAATTTGATTGTAGCCAGACGTGCCTGGTTCGACGACTTTGCGGGCGACTTTATCGGCGTCTACGATGGGCAGATTATAGGGTGGGCAGGAGAGGATGGATGAGACTGTACTTTTGCCAGTGGCAATTGAGCCCGTGAGTCCAAGAAGCAGCATGATGAGAAATATCGTGCTTTGTGCAATGTCTACATGTAGTCTAGGAGGTGAGATATCTACGGTAGAACAGGCCAAACAGCTGGTTGGGGAGCCGAGGCCTTGACCTGCCATCCTTGGCTTCACCTCCACTCCTTCATCCCACTGATACGAGCGAGATGCCAGCAACACCTTTCTTCATCAGACAGCCCTCTCCTTCTCGGGGAGTAGAAGGGTCTCTCGTAACGACCTGTTCCAGCTTCATCCGCCGGTAAAGCTCAGCCTGACAGCGGGTGCTATTGTACACCTACTACATTTAGTTCGCCTCGACTCAGTAGAAGAAGTGATACTTTGGACCCTCGGACCCTGAGACCGGCGACGACTCGTTACCTTAAGAAGCCAGCGCAACAAGACGTAGGAGGTAGCACACCGCTCCCTCATTAACTGATTTTTGAGACGACATGCCTCACTACCCCTGTGCCATGTTCGTATTCTGGCAGACATCATAGTTGTCACAGCACGATCCCCTATCGGCATGGTGCGCATCATTTTCCGAAGCACGATGCACACATTGCACAGTAGGTATTTCATGTCTACCTCCACCCATGATACCGAGCCAATTCAGCAATATCGAGTCTGCAATTGAGTTCAAATGCGCCGTTGCGTTCTGGATCGCCGTTGACGCGCTATATTTGGGTTATCTACACACAAGGCAAGCTCACATGAAGATATCCAGCTCTGCGACATCGTCATCCTCAAACTACTCATCAACAACCGCTGCAAACTTCTCATTCATCCTCTGCAACAACTCCTCGTACTTCTTGGTGATTTTCTCTTCGCCTTCGGTTGGCACTTCAAATTTCATGTTTCGAAGCTCGCTCTGCACGTCTGCGGTGCTCTCACGAACCTTGGACCAGTTGTAGCCTTGCGAAATGGCCTTCTGTGCTTCATCGTGGAATGTCATCATGGCCTTCATCATCCAAGCCGTCTTCCAGAGTGGGCAAAATTGATCGTAATCAGAGTAACCATTCTGTTGCAAAAAGTCCTCCTTGATCAGAGTCGCTACGTCGAGAGTAATCTTGTCGCCATCTCCAAGTGCCGACTTGCCGACAAGCTGCACAACTTGATCGAGCTCCTCAGATTGTGAAAGTAGCTCTCGAATGCGCTCGCGGTAACGCGGAAACTCGGGTGCATGTTCTGCGTAGTACTTCTCCAGCGTCTTGGTGTACTTAGAGTATGACAGCGCTGTATTGACCGAAGGGAAATGCTTGCGTTGCGCAAGCTTCTTGTCGAGACCCCAGAAGACCTGCACGATACCGAGTGTAGACGTCGTCACAGGATCCGAGAAGTCACCTCCAGGCGGCGAAACGGCGCCGACGATAGAGATGGAACCTTGGCGATCTGGCGAGCCAAGCGAGACAACTTTTCCAGCACGTTCGTAGAAAGACGCGAGCTTCGCTCCAAGGTAAGCCGGGAAACCCTGATCAGCAGGCATCTCTCCGAGACGACCAGAAATCTCACGAAGAGCCTCAGCCCATCGAGAGGAAGAGTCAGCCATCATAGCAACATTCTTACCCATGTCCCTGAAATATTCCGAAATCGTGATACCAGTGTAGATGGAGGCTTCACGAGCGGCGACGGGCATGTTGGGAGGTGTTGGCGATCAGGCAAGTACGCTTCATGATGGGCTCTTGACGACCTTGGAACTCGATGGTAAGCTAGATCGGTGTCAGTGAGCACATTCTTCTCGGACAGAGGTGCAGGCTGGTCTTACCTCTGGGAAATCCATCAACACTTCGGCCATTTCATTGCCCCTTTCCCCACCTGCCAGGTGTCAGTATAAGTTATGGTGACGCATGGAGGTCCCGACTTACATCCTACGTAGACGATCAAGTCACTGTTCGAAAACTTGGATAGGGACTGCGAGATGACAGTCTTGCCACAGCCGAAAGCGCCAGGAATGCAGACAGTGCCACCTTGCACACTAGGGAAGAGGGCATCAAGCACGCGCTGTCCGACAATGAGCGGATCGCCAGAGCTCAACTTATCTGTTGATGGACGTGGCACACGGACTGGCCATGGGTGCATCATGCTGTACTCGAACTTCTGTCCCTCAAATTCAACTTCCAGAATCTTCTCGTCCACGGTGTACTCGCCCTTCTTGGGGTACTTGGTGATCTTGCCGCGTGCACGAGGCGGGAGCATGATCTTGTGGTCCGAAAGCAAGGTGTTCTCCTTGACAGTGCCAAAGACATCGCCACCAGTGATGTGGTCTCCGACCTTGAACTTGTCCGCTGGTGTGAATTCCCACTTCCTTGTACGATCCAGTGCAGGCACATCGATACCTCTTGGAATATAGATGCTGTTGGACTTGTCGCTGATGGCCTTGAGAGGCCGCTGAATTCCGTCATAGATGGTTTCCATGAGACCAGGTCCCAGCTCAACGGACAAAGGCTTCCCAGTGCGAACAACTGGGTCGCCGACAGTCACGCCAGCAGTCTCTTCGTAAACCTGAATTGTGGCTTTATCCGCGTCGATACGAATGACTTCTCCTACGAGTTGATCGAAGCCAACTTTGACAAGCTCGTACATGGCCACACCGATCATGTTCTGGGCCACAATGACGGGACCAGACACGGAGAAGATGGAGCCCTTCTGGTCCTCGCCATCATCCTGCTGCTTCTTTTCGCCCTTTTTGCTCATCTTGGCGGCGTTGTGGTCTGTATCTGAAGCTTCCCCTTGCTCGTGCTCTTCTGTCTCCGGTTCGATGATGCGCGGCAAGATACCAGCTTGCGCTTGGGTGTCCTGTACTTCCTCGACGACAGGAAACGGCGATTGCGGAGTCTGTGCAGGTGTTTCGGGAAGTGGAATGTCGACTTCTGGTGGTGTTGTTGGTGTGGTGGGCGATGAGGTGTGTGAGGCGGGTGGGCGTTCTGAGAAGTCAATGGAGATCGGGCGTGGAGCTCTGGTCCCGGCTGTCTCTCTGGCCCGCGAAGAGGTGCGATTCACCAAATCAAGGAGCGATGGTCTCGAAAGCAAGCGTGGTCGTTGACTATATAGGCCAGGCTGCATCCGTAGCCTGGATTTTCGATGTTCACTCTACGAGATGGTGGAACGAGAGAGCTCTCACCTGAAGCTGCAGGCTGCCAGCCAGGTTCAGTTGCCTTGCGTCAGCTGAGCAGCATCATCGTGCTCCATCATCATAACAACATGGAGAGGGAACGGACACAACTGTCTACCTAGTACAGTACCGCTATCTATAGGTATATGTATCTACTGTGGGTGCAATGCTTGCTATGCTGGTGCCATGAGTATCGCCCGACGTGTCATTTGCAAATGATATCGCGCAGGTTTGCAGGAGGTAGTCGTGACTGCTCTAGTCCCGCTTGCTTCATTTGGGACAGCAGGGCAGTCCCAGCACTGTCCGCCGGCGCCAGTAATCGTCGCCAGAGAGTCGCACACAAACATCCTTCTCCAATCGCCGGCCAAGAGGCCAGTGAGCTGATGAAAGAGTGTTCGAAGTCGCAAGCGACGACGAGTTGGCCAGCAAAAATTCCCCCGACCTGGCCCCCGAAGGAGACAGGATTCAGTTGTGGTCCGCGCTGTGCAATGCAGCCACGTCTAA
The DNA here is from genome assembly GCA_002116345.1 of Mycosphaerella sp. PB-2012b Mex 2-1-2. NCBI lineage: Eukaryota > Fungi > Ascomycota > Dothideomycetes > Mycosphaerellales > Mycosphaerellaceae > Mycosphaerella > Mycosphaerella sp. PB-2012b. Next base: position 82,476 of record KZ108575.1, read on the forward strand.
ATGGTTCCAGCATTCATGAGCGCCAGAAACCTCAAGAAGGTACTGATGTACGTTAGCACTGATGGATCGAAGTGTATGGGGTGGATGGGGTATCAACTCACAGTATGAGAGAGAAAGGAAGATGGTTTCCAATGAGTGGAAGATTGAATTTGTAGGCAGTCCCACTAGCGCCGGATACAACCGCAGACAACCGCAGCCACCTCAACTCCTCCAGAACAGCACGACATCAGAGTCGGACCTCCTACGACGCTTATTTCTTCCCATACCACCACAATGCTTCAACTAAGCACACAGAGGCTGTTCCCAGCTATCGGCAGGCGAGCTATCGGCGCGCGATCATACAGCTCCTTCACTACCGATAACACAATCCCAACCAACAGCCCGCAACAACCTACTCGACGATCTCCAGTATCGAGCACGAATGCTCTCCCCACAGTTGCGCACGGCGCTCAGGATGAAGCTCTCGTAGAGCAGGCTGAAGAGGCGGAGCACAAGCGTGTCATGCAAGCCCCGAACAGGGCTACTGTCTGGAGCAGGAGCCAGAAGCCACGGGCTGAGGCAATGGTTGGACCACGATTTGAACAGACAATCATGGAAGATCAGGTATGAAAGACCTATGAGCACGCTTTCTCATTGCCACAAGGCTCTTGATTATGTCCGAGGACACTGGTTGACCATCACTTCGCAGCCACGTCCGCTTGCTGCCATTGAGCTTATCCACAAGCAACCAGTGCGTTGGACAAAGGAACGTGTTGTATCTTGCGATGGAGGAGGCGGACCACTGGGACATCCGAGGATCTTCATCAATGTGGACAAGCCACAGATCTGCATGTGCACGTACTGCGGGCTGCCATTTGTGAGTCTAAGATGGAAGCAAGCTTGCGCGATGCATATGCTGATAGTGAATAACAGGCCCATGAGCACCACCGCAAGCACCTTCAGAGCTTGCCTTCAACCACGTATCCTCTTGAGCCTACTGGTGACGCTGCGCGGATTCCAGCAGCCGATATGAACTCGGGTAACGCGAGGACTGGCGCAACTACCCCTTACCAGACTGCGACTGGGGAGGCGTATGGGCAGAGATAGAAAGCCGAGTGAGCAATGCGAGACACTGTATATTGACGTGATACATCCCGAGAACCATTTCCCTTCACATATCTGTCCAAAAGATACACGAAGTGGAGCGCTTCTTCATTACGCCACCAAACTCACGGTTTCGACAGTCCTAGCGTCCATGCCCTATCGAGTGGTCATGAAACACGATTCCTGACAAGGACTATCCAGCTCTTACCGGGCCTTGCTCCCTACTATAATAGAACACCACGTTATCGCGAGCGACCACTCGGACGGGGGGGATATGCACTCCTGCTTCTGGAGCATACAAGATGAATCCATATGCCCTACATATCTAATCGTTGTAGCAATCACCATGTAAGCATCTCACTTCATTTGACGCGTCCACCGCAAGTCCCCGTCTGTGCTCTAAGCTTCACTGGATACACTAAGAGTACAATAGGCCTAGGTAACATGGCTCGATATCCCATCACTAGGCTCTCTCCTTATACACGCCAACGACTCGTCATCGTCTATTGAGAATTGTATAGTCCTAAGCCGATAGTCGCCAGCAAGGTGCAAGCTCATTCCAATCGGGGAACAGAGACAAGGTCTGCTGATAACAAGGGTGTCACTGAAGAAGCAACCCACTGCCTCGCTGCACAGAAAGTCATCCCTCAAGTCGGAGGCGCGCTTGTCAAGGTCACTTGATTGAGCACGTTGCCAAGTCGCTGGTGATGGATAATATGTGGACTACATAGGTAGGTATGTATGTGCTGCATAGAATGGATGATACTGCTCACTTTGAGACAAGGATGATTGGCGTTGCGTTGCGTTTGCCAAAAGATGATGGAGTGACACCGGAGAGGGCAGTCACGGAATTCCGCGAAGTAAGATACATGGTACGTGTAAGGCACAAATTAGAGCGCGAGAGGGTTGGTGACACACACGCTAGTCACTACCAGTTTCCACGTCCCTGCACACAGCAAACATGCCTGTACCTACAACATCGCTGACTTTCGACTCACTTCCACAAACTTTCGACATCAACATCGGCACTGACCACAAAACATCCACGACTTCGCCGCCGCCGCCACCATGGCTGCTTCCACTCCAAATCATGATCCGCCCGCCGTCAGAGCGATTTCTCCAAATGCTAACCTCGCCAAACTCGCGGCCGAAATTCACATCGAGATCGCTGAGATGCTGGAAGATAAGGAACTCCGCGTGCTGCGTCAGGTGTGCCGTGCGCTTGCCAAAGATACCAGAGATGTATTCGCAAAACGCTTCTTCTCGATGATGAACGTCTCGCTTGACATCGAAAGTCTTCAGAGGTTTTTGGAAATGACGAACATCTCCTACTTGGCAAAATGGATGAAGAGAATCAAGTTGCGACCTGAGCGCAGGTGTCGTATCGATGGAAGGAAAACCTTTAAGAGAGATGCACTCACGCAGAGTTTCCGCAATCTGTCACTGCTGGGGGCGGGCAAGTCTATCGGGACATCTGGAGTATGGCCCCCTGCAAGTGATTACAAAATCATTGGGCACGCGTTAGCGGACTCAAGGCATGTGATCGATGATCTCAAACTCGAATGGGGAGACTGGATGCTGGGTCCTGCGCTGTTCCAACCTATCGATGTGGAACGCATGCAAGTCCTGTTCCAGACCTGGGCGAAGCTGCGTGTATTGAGAATTAACCCGCTCAACAGGTTTAGTTTCGAGACCATGGGTGGAGGCTTTCACCGTCTTTTCCTGAGTGCCTTCCAAATCACTTCCCTATATCTGAGCATGAATGACATTGGTCAAGTTGATCAATTTGATCTAAGACATTACCCGATCTTAAACGAAGTGTTCTCCCTCAAGCACTTACGTCAGCTGCGTCTCGGTGGTGTACGAACGAACGTGTCATATATGACGGACGTGGTGCTGAATGGACGATCTTCTCTCAAAGAACTTGTACTCTCGCGTTGCACAATTTGGGACGGACACGAACCGCTGCTTTGGCCCATTGTCCTCAACCACATTGCTGATGAGCTCCACTTAACGAGCTTTCAAGCAGTCCACTTGAAGGGAGGTGATGATTATAAAGGTTTTCATCAAGGATACTTTTGTGATTGTGACGGAAGCCACGGGTTCAAGTATGAAGGTTCCAAGGAAGACATTCGCGCCAAGGTCAAACAATTGGCGGAGACAGGCGGTCACTCCGGCATGTGGGAGATCGAGCATAAAGGTGACGATGAGGATTGGTGGGAGGTCGAGGACGAGGGTGACGATGAGGATTGGTGGTTACGAGAATGACTAGATGGAAGCACTACAATCGGCACCCGCGACAGGCGATGTTTTCAAGATGGTCCTGGGACGCTCTGAATTGCAGGATCGCAACGGACAAACAGAGACGAGATTTGAGCTTCATGGGAGGACTTGGTTCGTGAGAGATGTGCAGATGGAAAGGAGAGCGCGCAGAATTGGCTGTGATTCCTCACGGTCGTAAAGCGTCTAATACTTTTTCGTACAAGAATGGCATTTGCCTATGCACCTCAGTGTAGGGTACGTTGATACGAGTTCAACAAAATGTACTCATCTCCCACCGTAAGCGCGCTGTCTAGACACAGAGAACCCAGGCTCATATTCGGCAACTGGCCCTGCGTCTCTATGTATTGACTGACTATTGCTGATGGCTTTTCTTGGAGCAAACCCATCTCAGAGGCTGTGAAGCAGCGCTCCTGCCTTATCACGTCCTTGTGGCTTCGAGCGATATTTCCCAGTCGAGTGAAGTGGATGACATTTCCTACATGTAGCCGCTTGTCTGCGTGCTCCACCTGCGCTCTTCGAGAATACGGCGCGCAATTAAAAGTTCGCATTTTTGCTGATCAGAGCTGCTCGGCCTCACAATAGCGCTCTCGTTGTCTTTTGCTTCACCACCGCGCACAAAGAAGAATGTGCTGGCCATTTGCAGAAATCTGGTTGGAAGAGCCTCCGCCGCCACCTCGCAACAGCCGAACACGCACGACAACCATTCAGCGAAAAGTGTTGATGCCTCGAACTCAGGCCGTAAGTCTTGCTCTTTCCTTCTTCTCGCCACTTGTCGCACTGGAACCTCACTTCACTCGGAAGAGGGTCAAATGTATCAGTCCGCGCACTTCTCAATTCGACAACAACTACGTCAACAACTTCCTCTTCCGCCCCAACCCACACACAACCATCGCTTTCGCCACAGCACGTCAATCATGGCTGGCAACGACGACGACTACGAGCATTGGCCGTCCGACAGCAAGCAGTACACTCCTGGTGCCCCGCCAGCACCAGGCTTCGACGGCAACAATGGTTACCACTCGCACTCATACCTCGTTCCAAAGCAGAAGTCGGCCTCTCCAGCTCCATCGGGCGGCAGAGCAGACTCGAAGTCCCCTCAACCACCCATCGTGACTTACCCGCAGCCCATCTACTATGGCTACGCACCACAAGGCATGACTCACCCAGGTCAACAGCAGTACTACTCGCACCCAGTCCAGATGGCAATGCAGCCAGCTCCTCAAGGTTACTACCCCCAGTATGCCATTGCCACTCCCGCCCCAGCTCCCGCCCCAGCTCCAGCCCCAGTCGCCGTGCCGATCGCTGGCAACGAGCATTACTACATCCCAGTACAGCAAGCACCAAAAGCGCCAGAGCCAGTCCCAAAAGCCAACGTCTGGATTGGGCGCACCAAAGCTGAGGTCGACGCGGATAACATGAAGCTTGCCAAGTCTGAGAATGTCTACGCTCCGCGCGAGTTCGTCCCAAAGATGGAGGAGGATCAGATGTGCTGGGTTGTAGAGCTCGACAAGACTCACACGCTTCGGTATGTTGGTCCTTTCGTTTTTATGCTTGACGTGCTAATAGGTTCATCTCGCAGTATGTTTGGCGAGGCCAAGGAGCTGACTGGGGCCTGGAAGGAGGATTCTCGCTACCCAAATGCATTCTACTTCGTGCGTGCCGAGGAGAAGGAAGACTAGAGATCAGCGTTTTCTTTGCATGGTATCTCTTGCAGCTTGCACTCTGGGACAGAGTCTTGGATGGGCAGGTATGCGATTGAAGCCATATTTGCTACGGCTGAGACAAGACAGAGATACACACAGCGGCTTGGAGGGTGTGGTCCATGAAGCTTTTACTTGCGCCAAGCAGGTAGGGCGTGAGAAGCTGCTACGATGATGTATCAATGAATGAGTTGATGAAAACCACCAGCTCGTATCTCACCTCACGATATCAAAATGCTCCTCATCCCATGGCCCTCCATATCACCATGTGAATGAAAACTTCCCTCCAGCCAGCCAACCTCAATTGACGTCACCTTCCTCCAGACGCAAACACCAATGCCGTTCGACACCAATCTTCGCAACACCTGCATTTTCCTCTGCGTCTTCATCGTCGCCTTCTTCCCCAGTCTTTTCCAATACCTGCTCATCCCTCTGACATACCCGCTTTCCCTTCTCACACCAGACTTTTCCCCTCCAATCCCATCCAAACTCCCTACTTGCGCCTGCTGTCCTCCCGCATCGTGCTCAACACAACCAACAAAAACAACAATGTCCTGGACCCAAAAGACCTTCACCCTCCCCTCCCAGAGCCGCGGCTCCTACCTCATCACCGATACCATCCTCCAAGAACTCCCCGAGCTGAAAACCTACAAAGTCGGCCTCCTCCACCTCTTCATCCAACACACCTCCTGCGCCCTCTCCCTCAACGAAAACTGGGACGAGGATGTCCGCGCCGACATGTCCGACGCGCTCGACCGACTCGCGCCGCAGGATCAGAAGGGGAAATTGTATCGACACAGCTGTGAGGGACCGGATGATATGCCCGCGCACATCAAGAGTGCACTCGTCGGAGCGAGTGTGAGTGTGCCGATTTCTGAGGGGAAATTGGCGACAGGGACGTGGCAGGGGATCTGGTATTTGGAGTTTAGGGAGAGTCGGATGAAGAGGAAGGTTGTTGCAACTCTGCAGGGGGAGAAGTATGAGGGGAAGTGACTTGGTGGTGAAGGTGGTGGTGGTGGTACGACACGAGAGGAGGCGAAAGGAAGACTGTGATATGGGATTGCGAGTGGTGGGGTAGGAAGGCTAATGATGATATGAAAACAAGATGAAAAGATGATGAGATGATGAGATGAGATACATGCATTCGTGCTGAGTATATCCTTCTACGAGGACTCTGGTCATGCATGCATTCTGGATACTGTGCTTCTGGGCTCTAGTCACGGTCTCAAGATCGCTTTCATGAGACAGCCTTCGACGAGGACCTCAAGGATTGCCGCACATCGTCTTCACTTCCTATATGCATGCATGGTATGTATCCTATTGCAGGGAGTGTAACAACCTCGAGAGCTTCGCAGCCGGCAGTCTCTATTCTACTCCAGCTCTACAACAAATGTCTCGAGTCTACCAATGTTGTTGCGGTCAGCGCGCGGAGAAGCCGGCAGCCGTAATGGGCCCACAGCTGAGAGCTCGACAGCTCTGGTCAATGCGAGGCCTATGGAATATTCACGGCACGATGAGGTATGCTACGAGCCTCCTATCTAGCTATACTTCTTCCTATTTGTATCCTGTCCCGTTCACGCTCAGTCGGTGGAGATGCTCGTGCGTCCCAAAAAGCGCCAAAGAAACAGATGGGCGCGCGTCTTGGAAGGCAATTGTGTTCATATACCACCAATCTGGCTCGTACAGCTCCATGGGCAACTTGCGGGAACTTCATACATCCTCTAAGGAGGCTGCAAACCCCCCACCAGAAATCCCACCAAATCTGCCTCTACAACGTTGGAAACAGTGAGCTCTACAGGTAGGTAGTCTTCCAAGACTGGTGACGGAGAGGAAGTGTTCACCAATGGGTTTCAATGTATTTCGACGTGCAGTGGCCGCAGACGAAGGTTTTCGCTGCCGTGAGGCTGCCCTCAATAGCACGGGCAGGGTTTGAACAGATGTGTTTCACGGTCGTCTTTTGAAAGAAAGATCCAACTTCTGGAGCGAAGCCCACGTCCTTGAAAGCTTGTTGATATGGTATAGGGAGAAATTATCGAAGATGATAATCGTCAGAAGGCTCCGGTGTGAATGTCTACAAGCCCGGTGAATGGATCGAGCACGTTTTCAGCTTCTGCCAGTGCCGTGAGAACCGCGTTCATGGTGACATTGATGATGCTATTGCACCTACTTCGCTACCTCGACACTCCTGACCACGTCATGAGCTAGCAACATTGGCCAAAATTTCCCAGCACGCATTCTTGAAATTTTGCAACTCTGATTAAGGCTCGAGCGGCACTGCTAGACTGGTACAATACATAGTGGCCCCTGGACTGGTACAAGTCCCAGATCTCGACGATGTGGACGGTGCGCACCATGCACATGCTGGGATTGGCGTTCAAATTGTGCGGGGAGTTGATTCGATTATCACACTATCACGCTATCTATCACATGACTATCACCTTAAAGAGCAAAAGACAATAACAGGATAATTATTCTTCCTGAAGTGCTGTGTGCCTACACATAGGTAGGTAAACCGTAGATTAAATTGAGTCCCGCGACGACGAAATAGCAACCATCCCATCCCCTCAGGCTCTACCCTATCCCATGCCAGCCTTTCAACTCTTACTCCCTTCCTTCCTTCTTCAGCAATCATCAGCAAACTCTCGTATAAGAGGTATACAATACATCCAACACATCGTAGGTACTTTAACACAAAAATTCCAATCCAACTCCCAAAACCCAACCTGTTAGGGTTAGTGTTAGGGTTAAGTTTGATATACCTTTCTGTTCAAGGGGACATAGGTACTGATAGGGAGCGGCGAGTCAAAAAAGATTGCGAGTGTGTTCCCAATCATATGTACCTTAGCTTTACTTAGGTACCTAGGTAGGGTAGCATTTACTCATCGTACCTTCATCACAATATGATGCGGTGACTTTCGTTGGGCATTCATTCCATGGCCAGATTCGCAGACTGGGACGCACTGCAGCCATGCCGCCATCTCTATGATTGTGCCTTCTCAAACAGCTTCTTCTGAGCCTCCCAGAGCTTCGCGAGCTTCTTGGTCTGTGCCTTCGCGACCTCCTTGCCATCAGCCTCATGCGTCGGGATTCCTCTTTCATCGTATGCCTTGTACTTGCCAGCATACTCTCCTTGCTGAAACATGGTCGCCGGGTCAATCTTCGCCTTCTCCGCCTTTTCCGCATCAGCTTTTGCCTTCTCGGCCTGTGCTTTTGCCTTCGCAGCAGCTTTCTCTGCAGCCTTTCTCTCCTTGTCTTGCCTCTCCTCACGCAGGTTTGCTGACAATGGCCTCACAAGTGCATGCTTCTTCTCGCGATCTTCGAGGTAGATGCCCAGATCCCATAATGTTGTGTTCCGCAATTCGTCACAAGCCTCAAGATACGCCTTGGTTTCTGCATTCTTTGTGTACAGCTCGTGAAGTTTCCGCTGGAAATTGGCCAGTGCGCGAGCGTACTTCTGATCGTCGCGGTAGAAGTTATCCTTCTCGTCGAGTCGACCGAGGGACAAGATGTCGACCTCGCCGGCGATAGCCTGACTACGGACTCGATCACGTAGGTCAGACAAGGGGTAGATAAAAGCTTTGGCCTGCTCTGGTATGTCGACTCCGGACCAGCCAATCTCTCCTTGCTTGTAGTTCGCATCTAGGCCGAACATTACCAGCATTTCCGTCACCCACTTGCCGATGGCAATAGAAGTTTGGTCCGGGATGTATACGGCCGAGTTGTATGATGTGATAAGGTCTGAAATGATGCGCATGGCAGTGGGCGTATCGAAGGAGTCGAGCAGAGCATCGTTGAATTTCACCTTTGCTTCCTCGAGCTGAGCGTCCAGCTCGGAACTTAGGGTAGACGTTCCATTGGCACCATTGCTGTGAGTGGTCGTAGGATGAGAATGGATGTCCCGCACTTTGATGAAGAAGTTGTCAATCTTCTCCTCCCACGCCCTGCCTGCGCTCCTCATATCGTCGTCAATCTCCAGCTGGTCTTTCCACGCGCCGCGTAGAAAGATGATGCGCATTTGTCGTGGAGTGTAGTCACCCCGATCGAGGGCAGTCTTGATTGTCGTGAAGTTCTTCAGACTCTTACTCATCTTGCTGCCTGAGATGTGCAAATGCCCCATATGCAGAAAGTAGTTCACCCACTGCTCACTCTCTGCGCCGCACTTGTGGTGGAATGCTTCTGATTGTGCCAGCTCGTTGTCGTGATGTGGGAAAGCAAGATCGATGCCGCCGGAGTGTATGTCCATCTGCTTTCCTAGGATATCAGAGGCCATGGCCGAGCACTCTATGTGCCAGCCAGGTCGGCCTTCACCCCAAGGCGATTCCCAGACTGGTTCGCCCGGCTTCGAGCCCTTCCAAAGCGCGAAATCTGAGCTGGCCTTCTTGAAGTTGGTCGTATTCGTAGCGAGTGAGCCTTCCCCATCCGCTTGCAGCTCTTGGTCGTTTCTGTTCCATGGCTGTAGTCTCGCGTATACACCCCCACTCTTTTCCCACGCTGTCGTGTCGTAGTACACCGATCCTTCGTGTTCGTAAGCATACCCATTGTCCTGTATCTGCTTGACGAAGTCCACAATCTTCTGCCCATATTCTGTCACGCGCACAAGCTTGTCCGGCGATCGTACATTCAGCCGTTCCATGTCCTCAAAGAAACGCTTCTCGTACAGTTTTGTGAGCTTTGTGAAGACATCGTGTTGTTTCCGGCCGTCGATGGTGTGGGAGTACTTGCTATCCAGATATGGCTTGAGCACTCCCGACGCTTTCGCTGCCCACACGTCTAGAGCCGGGATCTGGTCTGATGGCAAAGCCAGAACTTCCGCAGCTGACCGTACTGTGTCCAAGTGCATCTTGACCTTCGCTTCTTTATCTCCTGGCGGTCCATTGCCCTCCACCGCTTTCCCACTCAGCACGTGTCCATAAGCCTTCTTCTCATCCTGGGGGAATGTCTCTGGCTTACTCTCCCCCAATAGCGGCAGCTGCTTGGCTACGTACGCTTCATACGCCTCTCGTGTAGTACTTCGCACCTCCTCGTCCACAGCCTCGTGCTTTGCCAGGAACTGATCCAGCAGATACCGCTTTCGTCCCTCCAAGATGATCTTGTCATCTACATCCGTGATGTTCATAACAAAGTTGACGTCAAATTTGAAGTAGTCTGACAGGATCCTCCTGATGATATCGTTCGAGACGTAGTTTCTCGCATGTCCCAAATGCGCATCATCGTAGACGGTAGGCCCACAAGCATACCAGCCAACCTTGGTGCCTGAAATGGGCACGAAAGGGTCCTTCTTTCTCGTGAGGGAGTTGTAGATGACCAGTTGAGGGAGCCCACCCTGCTCGACACTTTTCTGCGGTGCGCGCCATTCGGGTTGTGCGGTGGCCATTGTGCGGTGCCAGGTCAAGCTGGACAGTCGATATCTCGAGCAAAGTTGGTGGTGGGGCTGGCTTCGTGTTATGAAAGGTGTCGTTGCATTGGCGATGGTCCTGGTCAGCGACGAAGTTGCGATCACGGTGAGGCGACTATGCATCAAAGAAGGAAGGAGCTGGTACCTATGCGGGAGAATGACAGACAGGCAGAGAAAGACAGATGGACAAAGAATGGCATGTACTTACTGTACCGAGAAGTGTCCAACACTTTAGCGCGCATATGAACAAGGCTTAGAATAGTTCTTGCTGCCGACGGAGCCCGGCCCGCTGAGTGAAGCTGGGGCTGGAAATAGAAGCGAGCAGATCAGTGCGTGTGCAAATGCTGGACACAACCCGGGTTGGACATCAGGTCGACAAGGAATCACACTGCTTTTTCCCATTCTGAGACTGTACAAGCTAGGCACTCATATATACCAATACAACGTGCCGAAACACTCATACGGCCGTCACACTGTCGCTCCTCTTACAAGGACTTCATCTTTGTCCACATCCATCGTGACACCTTGACGCCAGGAATATCAAACATTCTCGTTCCACATTCCGCCACGTAGAGCATCACTGGGAGAGACAAGACCACACAAAAAATGAAGTTAGGCTCCAAGGCATAAGGACCTCCTTCTGGGAGAAACCACCAGCTGGCGTCTTTCCACTTGTTGGTCAGGTGTCCGAAGCGGACAATGTCGTCGTCGTTGGTAGGCGATTTTACACCAGCGAGATAGAAGAGGCGATCGGACCACAGACCGATGATGGGACCGTGCACGAGATAGAGGGCGAAGGAGTGGCGACCAAGATCTGTAGCATGTTAGCATTTGTTTGTTCGGGCATGTGGATGATAATCTCGGGGAGCCTTACATTGAGCTGGACCGGTCTCGAAAAGCCACTTGACCCAGCTGATCTGACCGACCGTGACGATGATCATCCACGCAGCCCAAAAGAGCCAGAACCATCGGTACGTCGTGTTATTTCCATCTTCGTAGGGACCTGGGATCATCTTGTTCAAGTGACTCCATGGTCCGCAGTCCATCGTCTCCTCCCTCGAATGCATGTCTGAGCTCGGCTGGCTGGCAAGTAAAAGTCCTATGATGAGCATGACGTGTAAAGTAACTTGCTTCACGATTGGTCGCTTCCTAAAGAAGTTGATGATGAAATCCCAAGGCAAGCTGACTTGCACACCATTCGTATAGATCAAGTCCAGCTCGCTAGTAAGCATACCGGCAAAGAAGGCCGCGTACCAAGCTCCAGAAGCATGGATGAAGTGCGCCAGTATGCCTACTGTCAATATTATGCGCCAGCGCGTGCGCACCTGATGAACCGCAAAGAGCCACACAAATATGTTCATACTGCCGCGGAATTCCACAGGAATTGTCCAAGTATGAGCATTGTAGTACGTGAAGAGGAAGCCGGTGCGGTAGTAGTACCAGAACTTGAGTTGATCTTTCCACCAAGCCCAGCATTCTGTAAATATATTGCTCTGTCGTTGTGGGAAAGCTGTAGCCAGGCCAGTAATATGCCAGAAGAAAGCCAAAGCCAGCGTAGAAAACGCCACTGGCAGGTAAAGTCTCCCGGGTCTTCGCACGATCGCCCCGTTGATCGCTTCAACAAATTCTGCTTGTTTCCCTTCATGTAATAAGCTCAACAATCGTCGAGGGACCACATATCCAGATATGGTAAAGAACAAAATCACGGCGAAGTGGCCTCCGGTGAAGGGCAGTCGAAAGATAGGCCACGCCGCTATACTGGTATTATATCTCTCCCACTCGATTCCAGCTCCATAGCATAATTCCAGGTTGGGATGCGTGAAAACGCACAAGTGCATCGTGCACACTGAGAGAGCTGCGATGCCACGCAGCCCATCGAGCCATGCTGTGGTGCCAACGCGTTTTTGCGCAGCAGACAATCCTCGACGCTCAAAGATCTCTGGTTTCAATGCATGTCCGATGGATCCGAGAATGGCCTTCCAAGAGATGCCTCGAATCGAAGCCAGTCTACCATCCGCCGGCTTCTCCTGGAACTCGCCCGTCAACAGGCCTTGGCCCTGCTCGCCAGACATATCGGGCCTCTCTCCGCTGCCTTGTCGTGGAGGATCCGTATCAATGCTTTCGTTCTGTGATGGAGGCCGGCATACTGTTGATGAAGTAAGAATGTCCTTGGACACGTTTGCGTGCGTGGAACCTGGTTGAGTGTTGGAACCACACACCACACTACTGCCCAATGGGGAAGAATGATGGAAAACCAACCAAAAAGTGGGTTCTATTAATGTCTCAGGTCTGACCTCTCAAGAAGAGAAAAGAGGGGGGTAGGTATCC
>KZ108577.1:1193-16128 GCA_002116345.1 Mycosphaerella sp. PB-2012b Mex 2-1-2
ACACACACACACAGAGAGAGAGAGAGAGAAAGTGTGAGAGAAATGTTCGATCATCACGAGAGAGACAATGGAGAAAAAGGTTGGTTTTCAAGCATATTACAGAAGAAGACAGAAGAAGACAGATATTACAAATCGTCAGATGAGTAGAGTAGTACCTAGGAGGTAGTAGCAGCAGACAGCTAATATAAGAGGAGCATATCCACATTATAGAGGACAGTATCTTTTCTTTTTGGGAGAGAGGGGAAAGCTGATCCTCTCCATGTCTTGTAGCGCAATCATAAGTCCGTATGACATTCTTCGCAAGATAATCACAAAAAAAAAACTTTTTTTTTATAAAATTCAACAAACGGTAAAGTCCAGCTCCAACTCCACTCACTATCTGGTCCTCACTAACCAAGGTACCTACTCACTCTCATCTGTCCATCCCCCACCCGGTCTAATCCATCCTAGGAGGTAATCCCCATCTTTTTTCAAAACCCCTACACACACAAATTCAACATCAACCTCACCTCGCCATCATCCGTACAATTATGATTCAACACTTCATACCCAACTGCATTTCCACAAATATCTGGAGTCGTCGAAGTGGTCGAAGAAGATGAAGAAGTCGTCGTTCGAGCGGGAGATGTCACCTATAATTTTTTTTGTTTGGTTTTCTCTCAATCAACATTAATCACTTTATTCCAAGTATACATGTGCATGCATGCTCATATCAAAAAGTGTAGAGTCAGGGGAAAAAAAAGAAAGAAAGAAAACATACATTAAACCCTAAATCTCCAACTTCTCCATCTAGAGAATGAATCGACCACCAGAGTTGGTTTGCATCCGTTGTATATCCCAGAATGAGTTTGGGAGTTTCTGTCGTCCAATAATGCGGTGAAGAGGTGATTCCGAGGGTATCTAGAATTTTTATAAGGAAAAAAAAATTAGTTGGAGTATGAAGAAGGAAAAGAATCAGAACAAGAGGAAGAGGGTAATGTGATCGAGTAGGTTACTTTTTTGTTTGTGGATGAGATAGGTAGGTAGGTAGGTTTATATTGAACGGGGATGGGGGGGATGGATCATGTAGAGTTGGCAAAAGTTGACTGACTTCCTTTTCCATGAATGGGGGTTTCGTAGGCCCTGGAGGAGGGGAGGTTAGTTGATCTTTTCAGCTCTTAGCTTTCAGCTTTCCTACCACTTCCCCTTTTCCCCTCCCTCCCTCTCTCTGTCTCCCAACAACAACCCAAAAAGAAAAGAAAATAAAAACTCAAAACTCAAAACTCACCAAGCACTCGACAACTCCCACGTTCCATTCCCTTCCACACCAAATGTGCCATTCATAACCGTGACCCAATATGATTTGCGACAGAAATTGTTCACTTGTACTACAGAAGTTGCTTCTGCTTCTGCTTCTGCTGCTGCTTTTGCTGTTGTTGTTGTCATCGCGAACAGTAGGAAAATTTTGAAAAAAGACATGTTGTGGAATGAGTGAAGGAGGAGCAGCAGCAGCAGCATGATGTGGATGTGTGGATTTGAGGGAGGAGAGGAGTCTGAAGAGAGTTGGATCGAAGTTCTTTTTTTCTTCTTCGTCTTCTTTCTGGGTGCGTGAGAGGTTGTTATTGTTGACGATGATGACGAAGATAGTGAAGAAGATGAAAATGAAAATGATACTCACCATATACCGTATCCTCCCTCTCTTATACCTACTTCATGTATACTTCATGTATACACCCCTCACATATATGCCTTGATTTTCTTTCTTCTTGACACGCATGTCGCTTCCCGTTTCGTTTTGGTGCGCAAAAAATTATTATGCTGTGGAAGGGTAACCGTGCATGGTACTACGACAGTAAGGTACCTCTGGGAAACACACATAGGTAGACACTACACCCCCAAAGCAAGTCAGGAGAGGAGGGGAAGGGGGGGATGTGCAGCGTCCCGCTGTCATTTGACTGTGGGCCCCGGTGTTGTGGTGGAAGTTGGAGTTGAGTGAGTAACCAGGTATTGCTTTTTTTTGCCTGTTTCTAACAAAAAAAAAGAGTGCGACTGTCGTGCAGAACACTGGTAGCTGAAACAGAGCCACGGGGACCTGTGATCTTCAATATCCAGTGTCAGAGAGGCACAAATGAATATCCAAGAACGGTGAGAACAAACGAACAGCATGGAAAAGGAAACCAGAACTGTTCGTAAAAACATGCTATGAGACCACCTCGTCGTGGCACATCACACCCCCGTCGGGTCTCGCACGTGAGGGGCCACACTGTGCGCGTCTGCGTAGCCATCATGTCTCGCCTTTTTGCCTTGCCTTGGCTGTCTCAAAGGCATGATCCTTCTTTGACCTCAAGTCGGGTCACAACACTGCCGCTGTCTCGTGGACATTTAAGGTCCCAACAGCAGTAGCAGTAGCACTTTCAGTCTCTCTCTCTCTTGATTTCTCTCTTACTCCCAATCTTCTCAAGAGGTTCCTCGATGAATGGTTGTATCCTCGAATTGTCGGGAATTGCCTCGCTCAGCCCGCCTTGGCCTTTGCAGCAGTCTGTGAAGCTTCTGTGTGCACCAAAAGTAGATCAGTATCCGATCTCTTCCTAAGCTCTTTTCTCCCCCGCAGGTATCATGTTTTTCATGATATGATGAGAACGTACCTCTCCTCGTCGCATCCTCCAACAAAGGCGTATCTACCGCCGCAGCAGGCAGATGCACATATCGCACCACACTTCCTCGAATGAAGACATTCTTGACCGAGCTCTATAATTGATTCCATTAGCTTTCTCTTGTTCTTCTTCCCTCTCATCTTTCCATCCTCCCAAAATCATCCAAACCTACCAAATGCGGATACTTCAACTCCTCCACGACCGAGATGTCATCCAATTTAATATTCAAATACTGATCCACACTCTTCAACGTGCCTCGGATCGAAATGTCGTTTTTCAATTCCACGGTGATTTCGTGATTCACCAGCGTTTTGAAGAAGCTGAAGAATAACATGTTTTTGCGTGAAGCGAGCGAAAGCGAGGAGAGGAAAGGCGAGGGTGCAGAGGCGGAGCGGCAAGTGGGTCAATCGATCTGATGGCGACGGCGATGGCGATGGCGACGAGGAGGCGGTGGTGGTGGTGGTGGTGTGTTGGTGAAAGGGTGGCTATGTTATTGTCGTTGTTGTGGTTGTGTCATTGGGAAAGCTAGAATGAGCACTCCAGAAGATCGTGGGTGGTACCTACATGTAGTGGAGGTGATGGACAGGGTTCGGGTCACGTGCAACAGGGTCATGTCATGTCTTGTGTCTTGTCTATGCGCTCGCTCGAATGTGAAAAAGAAAAATCTACCATTAGTTACTACTGCTACTGTGGTGGCCATTGCTCTAAGGGGTATCACGAGAATAATACAATCATCACACGTCCACTTCTTCCACCACCAAAGACTCAAGCTTGTCCAAAGTCTCCCACGACGAAGAAGATTCCTAATCCTCATCACCTTTCGGGCCAAAGAAACTCAACCTCTTCCTCAGTGAACCTCTTCTCTCCATCTTCCACGTGTCCCCTAATTTCCGCTCATCGTCGCCAGGCTGCTGCTGCTGCTGCTGCTGCTGCTGGTGCGACTGCTCGCTGCTGCGAACCCGGAACATGCTCAGCCGACTGTTACTTCGCTGTGTTGCCCCATGCCGGCTTCCCCCACGAGACTGCCTCCCATCGCCCCCATCGCCATTACTTTCCGAATATCCGCGACCTCTTCTCGAACCAGACCGCAAGAAGGGGATGGATCGACGACGTCCAAATCGCTTTTCCGGTTCATGCTGATCGTCTTGTTGAGCTCCCGCTTGTGCTTGCTGCTGCTGCTCATTCGCAGCAGCGGTCAATGCAATGTGCGCATCCTCGATGGAGTTTCGCGGTGTAATGTCCTCTTCATCCAGTCGCAGTTCTCGCTGTGGAAAGAGAACCTCCAGCTCGTGCTGGAAAGTGGCTTCAAAGCGTGGGAGAAGCTCGGCTCGGATCGGCAGGTATTGCGGCCTCTTGTACAAGGCCAGACAACGTCTGATGGCCACTGCATGATCCAGGAGAGCCACTTTCAATGCGTTTTGCACCGGTTCGAGCGGGGGGTCCATGGATCGTGAATAGACTGAAGGGTCGAGAGAGAGCGTGTCTGCTGCGGCCTCGGAAGTGGGAAGAAGGCCACGGTAGCGTGCGACGCTGGAGTCGGAGTCTTGATCCACAGAGCTCATCAAGTCTTCCGTGAGCCTCGACATGGTGCCTTCATGGTCGATGCCCTTGGCAATGCGCTTCTCCATCGCCAGTAATTCTTGAGTCTTGCGCGTCGTGCGCTCAATCGCAGCTTCGATGGGCAGAAGAGTGACCGTCTCAATCTTGATAATCTCGCTGCGTCGAAGTATGGTAGGAAATTCCTCTGCTGCGGTATAAATGACCTTCTCGACCACCTGTTCGGTAATGGGAAGATCACGCGCAGGGTGTCTCGAAGTCATGGCGAATTTCCGTGGATTGGCGATCAAATTGTATTCTCGCACTGCTTGTGACACTTTGGTGCGCTGAAACACCATGTGCTCAATGTCCTTGTTGGGACTCACCGCATAGATTTGCAAGAATTGTCCTTCCACGCCCGGTTCGGCGCCACCGCGTACAATCTGAGCCGATGGATGAAGCTGCTGCATGCGCTCTTCAAACATCGATAGTCGATCTGTCGGATACCCTTCGAAGATGAATTGCTTGTCCCGGAGTGTGGCCGGAAAGCCCAACCCGCGGTAGACCACTCTAAAGTAGCGTGGGCTCGTGCGATCGCCACGAGCGATGCGCTCTTGGATACCAGCAATCGCGCGCTGTGTCCGAGCCAACTTGAAATAGTCAAACGAGTTCAGCTCGTACTGGTGCGCGAGTTCGCGATATGCGGCCAATGCCCGTTTCCACGACTGGCCCTTTTCGTAGTGTTGGCACATGCGAAAGTACAAGGCCTCTTTGCGATCAAAGGCCGATTGAGCCGGCAGCTCGGATTCTTTGAGGGCGGGAACATGGGTGTTGGGGTCCCATTCGTGGCGATCGGCGTGCATCTGGATGGCCAGACCGGCTTCGGTCATGTTCCCAGCGGCAATCTGCATATTGGCGAGCTGGTGCACGTAGCGAGTATACGCATCCTCGGACTGCACATCCTTCAAAAACTCCATGAGACGCAGCGTATCCACCAGTCGGCTTGCGTCGTTGACGACCGATTTGCCCGAATGCACGCTCGCCAGCATCTCTAGCAGTTCCTGGATCCTGCTAAACATGTCCACCACGGCATTATACAGACTGTCCTCGACGGTGTTCTGCAGCGGCTTGAACTGTTCGAGCATCTCCGGCACAAACGTCTTCTGCAGCATGGTATCCGTAACCGTCTTGTCTTTGCACAGCTTGTCGAGACAATCAATCATTGCAGTCTGAATCAACGACAGGTCTTGATCAATCTGCCACGCACTAATGATCATGGAGCGCAGCACTTCAATGGCCACACCACGAAGACTTCCATGCACGCTGAGGCACAGCTCCACGATCGGTGCAACGAGCTCCGGCACAAACTGTACTTGGTAGCCGCCCATGCGGTCGAATCCATAGAGTCGCTTTTCAAGGTCGTCCGTCTCCCAGCCAATCGCCTCCCAACTGCGCTTGAGCAGGTTGGCACCCAGTTCGCGAACGTCGCCCGCAATCTTCCAGACTGCTCGTCGTTTTTGTTCAGGAAAGGTTTCCATGGCGAGTGCGGGACTGCCGAGAGCGGCAAAGAGGGTGTTGAAGAAGATGCGCCATATGGACGTGTCAAATTCAAAAGCCTCGGCAGCATTGGGAGCATAAATATCAGGCAAACCTTCAATCAGGACCTCTTCGATGCGCTCCAGCGCAGTGATGCTGTACCGGTGATGACTGACCAGCAGACTCAGCCAGCTACACGGGAACGCCTGACACGAGAGAATGCTTTGGCTAACTTCAAGTGATTGCGCGAGCACACCGGGAATGTCCACGGTATTGGCATCAAAGTACAACTTGCGATCCGATGTGAGTGCTGCCGATATGAGGGCTGCAATCTCGAGCATAGCCTCGTCCACATCGATGTCTTTGTCCGTACGTTTGGTCGGGAATGGATAGCTGGTCGGAAAGAGCATGCTAAAGACCCGTTTGGGGCGACGCGGCAGTTCCTGCAGCACGCCATATGACTCGGCAAGTTTGGGCACATACTGGCAGCTTTCCTCGCCCAAATGTTCCATTTGAGTTGCAACCACGGCGCAACACAATCGCACCGAGTCGCGCCACTGCTGATCCGGTTCCGGCACCCAACCCCAGTAGGGCTCCAGCCAGCCAAAGGTGCTCGCCGTCAGATTCGCGCGCGTCTCGGGCGCTTTGAACACATCGAGCTGGCTGTAGTTGACGATGAGAATCAGCCGGTACAGCGTCATCTTACCTCGGGCATGAGCACAAGAATCCAGCAAGTCCGTGGCAACCTCGAGAATCTCCACGGGAGTCATGAGTGGTGTCAGCTCCGGCAGCCACGTGTGGAAGCGTTGCACGAGGAGCGTTTGCGTGCCTAGCAGGACGGGCATGGGATTGCGCAGGAGTGCCATGACTGCCACAAATAGTCTCTGCAGCTCCTCCTTCAGCTCGCCCCGACGGTCTGGTGGGAAGTCACCATTGAGCTCTTTTTCACGATTGGTCTCGGGAGTCGGCTTCATCGAATCGACAATCAGCTTCAACATCTGGTCGCCCACCTTGAAGGCCGCTCGAAGCTTGCGAGAAGCATCTGGATCCATGTTGCGAGACACCAGTCGGTGAAAGGCTCGTGCGAGCGACTTGCTTGCCCTCGGCCAGTCATGCCGCGTGGTAGCATAGTCCTCGATAATGCTTCCCAGTTCGAAGCGCTTATCGCGTCCAATTCCCAGGATGACGACGAAATTGTGGAATATAAGGTCTTCGTAGTCCGCAATATCTTCGTATTCGTGCAAGATCTCGAACATGACGGCAAACACACCATGCAGCATCTTCACGATTTCAATCTCGGGAACATATGGAAACCGCTCGAGGAGCTCCTGGAGGCCATCGCCGTGGTAGTTTCTCCAGTGCAGGACACCGAGCAAGGTGGGGTCCTGCGAATACTCGGTGCTGCTCAGAAATGTGCGCAATGACACTGTTGCCGCGTTGGCTTGGAGAGCGTCGTTCCTGTCGTGCCACGGAGGAAGGGCCAGATATGCGCCTTTGCCGCCAACGATGCTGCTCGAATATTCGTCGTACACGTAGAGTGACACTTGATGGTCGCCATCACGAACGAAGGCGTCGAATTCCCACAAAGGTACCCACGCCAGAGCAAAGGGAAAGTTGGGCGAGTCAGCAATGCTCATAACCACATGGCTTCCGGGGACTTCCTCGGCAGGAATTGCGAGCCTGATGGTCTGGTTCCAGCCCTCGCCCGGTTCAATTCCCGTGGTCCGCCACGCCGTATGTCCTTGGTGGTTTGCAGATGTAAAGATGCAGTCTTCGAAGCGTTCTCCCGACGCACGTCGGACCTCCAACGTCAGCTGCAAGTTCGACAGACTCGTCTGACACCGTTGATTCACCGGCACCGCGCCAAATTTCGAATGCGCCAAGGTCGCATTGCGTGGCATCCGTGGCTCACTCAGAGTGAGGTAGATGTCACTTCGCTTCTGGGTAGGCACGCCGGAGAAGCCAAGCTTGGGGGTCAAGAAGACCTTATGTAGCAACGTTGGGGTATTTCGAATGAGACTTTCCAAGTCAGCAGTAGCAAAAGATTTGACAAACACATCCAAACGTTTCATAATGCCCACGCGGGCATAGCCACCTGTGGCGCTGCGTGCAAGCTCGCGGACAATCTCAGCCCAGCCTTCGCTTTCGTCGTTCTTATCGTTGCCCGCAGATGAGGTGGGTGTCCAGAGCGTAACTGTAGTTTCGGCGCTGCTCTGGCCCTGGGCGAGCTCTGTCACGTCGATTGCACCCAGACCGACACAGCGTCGCACCAACTTCGTCTCGCTCGGGGCTCGGGTATCGGAAGGTGTTCTGCTCGATGTCCTCGATCGATCTGATCGCTGAGAGTGCGCCGTGTCCGGTCGTGAGCCATTCGCGGTAGAGATATTGCGGCCGTGGTCGCTCTTCTTCCTCGTGCTCCCGAACACGCTCAGTCGGCCCTTGGTGCTGGTTTGCGAGTTCCCATGGGCACCACTGTGCAGCAGAGATGGCTTCGCTGGTGTATGCGTGAATGCTTGCCCATAGACGGTCTGCCGGACAGGCTCATCCCGCAATAGCTTGAACACGACATACAACGAGCGCGTCTCGGCACCGGTGCCGATGTCTGTGTTACTCAAGTTGACGAACAATGTTTGAGGCTGATCCTCAGAGGCTGTGGGTGTGGTTTCCGGCATGGGAAGAGATATGGCAAAGCTCTCACTGACCGGCACTGGTTTCTCGCCATGCTCCTTGGTGAACAGGCTCACGTAGAGCATACCCGGTTGGTCGGCCTCGCTGACCAGGTTGCGTGCGTCGACCAACAGATGATGCAGCATGTGTTGGTCTGAGGGAGGTTTGGGAGGCCGATCGAGGATGCTCATGTTCGCCTGTAACTTGGTCATCTCCACGACCGAGTCGTCGGCAGTCAAGATGCGGCCCTTTTCGGTGGGACTGCGCACAATGACTTCGTCGCTCAGCATCTTGTTCCCCGCCACCAGATCCCACACAGTGTCCTCTCGTAGTGCCAGCAGCTCTTTCTGGGTCAAGACATCGTGCATGAGCTGATTCCGCGCCACATCGACCCTTTTCACGAGCTCTTCCACCTGTGCGAGCTGGGTGTAGCGGCGGGCCAGGAGCATCTCGTGCAGGCGCGCATCGTGCCACTCTCGCAGACACGAGGCAATCTCGTCGACCAGAGGTTCTATGGCAGACAAGCCCGATTCATCGCCCACACGGAGGAGTGGCACGGGAGCAAGGGGCTTGGGGGCATTGGGATCCTTGGGCAAGGGCTCATCCGAGGACAAGAGGATGGACTTTCTCGCCTTCACCGGGGCGCGCGTGCTCTGTCTCCGACTCAATCGCTTGCTCTTTCGCCGTGCTGCCAATGCCTCGCTCTTCCTGCGCTGTCGGGGGTCGGCAGTGTCCTCCACGACAAGAGAAACTCCATTGCTAGTGCCGTCCTCTCCATCAGGCTCGGTCTGTAGTTGGCCATCTCCCAGGAACTCGCGTATCTCGACGCAGTTTGCAGGAAAGATGCCGGAAAAGACTCGATGCTCCAACTGCTGGCCCCGATCACTGGTGAGACCTGCGAGCAGGGCAGGCGGAGCGACCAAGTATCCGCGGTACCATTCTTTCCTGCTGCCGCCTTGTTCGATAATGTAGATGTGGTCGCCAATCTGCAGAGGGAGGTCGAATTGCTGGGTGGCGGTGAAGGGAGCGGTGGCAATGGCGAAAGCGACTGGATGTACCTAATTAGCATACGTACATTCCATTCCCCCAGTGCACGCGCAGGAGGCGCGCAACAATGTCGGGTAGGCATTGCAGTGGTAAGAGAGCGAGACACACCTGAGGGAAGGGGCCTCCACGGCATTGCTCCCAAGTGAAGTCCGATGAATGAAGGTGGGCAGCACGTGGCTGCAAGCGCATCGCGTCCAGACGGAGAGCACAGTTGGTTGTATTCGGGGCCAGGAGTGCCCACTGCTCTCACCGCGAGGGACAGGTACTGCTGGCAACGATCGCTTCCAGTGGAGGTGGCCAACAGTGAGTACTACCTCCTAGGTAATGATGATGATCTAAGAATGAGAGGCTGCACCAGGTTCCCCAAATGTCCACATAACAGAAGAACGGTTCGGTGCTGCGAGTGCGACGCGTGCCCCCCGGATGATTGCGAGAGAGTAGTTCGACCTTAGGAGGTACTAGTACTAGTACTTTTTACTTTCTACCTGTGCGCGCGTTGTGGACGACGTCTGTGCGTCGGCACCTTCGACAGTCGAAACGTTCGAGGGTACAAGGTAGAATCATCTCCATAGAACGAGAACTACCTATACTTGATACCAGTTGGGCGGCCGCACTACTGAAGCACTAGGACGTGTCGATACCTAGTCGCACTGCCGCTGAATCATGCACTTCACCGCCGCGGCTGCGAATCATTCATGCATTTCATGCTTCCCATTCTCATCACCGCGCGCCCTTTTTGTGCTTCTGCTGCTCGGTCCTGCAAAGACTATCATCTCGAGAGCGAGAGAGAGACATGAAGGAGAGAGGCACGAAGGAGCCATGAGGATGCACGAGGGAGACACGCGGGAGACACGAGGGAGATATCAGGGACACATCCGGGACTGGGAGACACACGCGTCTGGTTACCTGGTATTATTATTATTATTATTCACAAATGTCAGACAGTCTACTGTAGTCAATACCTCTCCCTGCTCGCTGCTCATTACCGCGAGTTCTATACCAGCCTGCCCCGCCGCCGTCGGACGGGGACATGACCACCCTTTCCGGCAGTATACAGCCGCCGGCTCTGGAATTGCAACGACATGCATGGATGCATACATGCCCGTATAGGAGGTAGAACATCATTATAGAAGGCTACACGCCGGCAAGGGCCAGTCCTTCCCCGCGATCGTGTCTGCTCCGTCCCTGATCGCTGCAACCTGGTGACCACCAGGGTCCCCGCAAAAACAACACGAGTGCGACTGTGCGAGCAGAATTGGAGATTATTCCTCCTGGGGGCCGAGCAGTGAATTGGCTGAATTGCAACCTCGCGCTACTACTACAGTACTACACCACCTCCTCATCTCGCCCTCAGGTATATGTAGACTGGAAGTACCTGCAATCATTCGTAGTCTGGTCGTGCCATTCATTCACTCGTTTGCACATTCAGTTTGTTCCCTAGTTCTACCGTAGTCATGCGTCTGCTGTACCATGCCTGGGCATGGCTACACTTGCTGCACGGGCATGTCGATGCACAGCGCGTCATTAGTCTCGCTGGCAACGGCTGGACCATTTCGAATCCTTCGCTGAACGTCTCTCTGCCCGCCAAACTCCCCAGCTATGTCCAGCTGGACCTCCACGACAACCAGGTCATCGGAGATCCGCTCTTTGGCCAGAACAGCTTCGATCTGCGCTTCATTGTCGCCGAGAACTGGACCTACACCTCCGCCCCCATCTCCGGCCTGTCCTCCGACGACGCCAGTAGCACCTGGCTGCTGTTCAATGGCCTCGACACCTTCACCAGTATCTCCTTCTGTGGCCACCATGTCGCGAGCACGAATAACCAGTTTCGTCAATACTGGTTCGACGTGTCCGCCTTCCTCGCCAATTGCAAGCCGGAAGATCAGATGGTCGAAATCAACTTTGGATCCGCTGCCAAGATTGCCGACGACATTGCCAACGAGCCGGGCCAGGAGACGTGGCCGGACGGGGTGATGCAGCTGTATCAGTATCCGAATCGATGGTTTGTCCGAAAGGAACAGAGTGACTTCGGTTGGGACTGGGGCCCTGCCTTTGTTCCCGCCGGTCCATGGCAACCAGCATGGGTGGTCCAGCTGCAGCAGGAAGAAGTACAGATCCGCAACAGTCTGGTCGACATCTATCGACAAGGCCAACTCAACAACTTGCCTCCGGATCAGAATCAGCCATGGGTGGTCAATGCAAGTCTGGACTACTTTGGATCGATCCCGTCGGGCGCAACTGTGCAATACCGACTCACAGACAGGGCCAACACTACTCTCATTGCCCAGGGCGAGCTGTGCAATATCACCATCAGTGCAACGGCAGTGACCGGCTTGACCACCATCCCAGACGGAAGCGTGGAGCTGTGGTGGCCCGTCAAGATGGGTGCACAACCGCTGTACTACATAACCATCGACCTCATGTCTGCCAGTGGCAAGACGTTGGCATCCGTGACGAAGCGTGTGGGTTTCCGAACGATTGTGCTGAATGGCAACCCCGTGAGCAGTGAGGAGCTGGCGTTGGGAATTGCTCCCGGCAATAACTGGCACTTTGAGATCAACGGGAAACAATTCTTCGCCAAAGGATCCAACTTCATTCCCCCGGATGTCTTCTGGCCGACCGTCACTCCCCAGCGCATCTCGAATCTGTTCGATACCGCCATTGCTGGTAACCAGAACATGCTGCGCGTGTGGTCCAGTGGTGCATACTCGCCGGACTTCATGTACGATCTGGCCGACGAGAAAGGATTGCTCCTGTGGTCCGAATTCGAATTCGGCTGTGCACTCTACCCGGTATTCCCAGAGTTCCTCGCCAATGTCCGAGCAGAGGCAGAGTACCAAGTGCGAAGAATCAACCATCACCCATCACTCGCATTCTGGGCAGGAGCCAACGAAATGGAAAATCTCGAGCTGCCGAACGCCAACAAATCAGCACCACAAGATTACCCACGATACCAGGCCGAGTATGAGACCTTGTTCCTCCACACCATCCTCCCTGCAGTGTATGAGAACAGCAAGAGTATCAGCTACCAGCCCAGTTCCACCTCGAATGGCTGGCTGTCGCTCAACCACAGTGCTCCTGTGGAAGAAATCATGATCCAACGCTACAACAATAAGACCGACGGCCATGTCTACGGAGAGACAGACTACTACAACTACAAATCCGAATTCCTCGGCAACACCACTTCATACCCCATCGGCCGCTTTTCGAACGAGTTCGGCTACCACAGCATGCCATCTCTGCAGTCCTGGCGCCAACAAATCGCCGAGTCGGATCTCCATTTCAACAGCACCACCATCCTCCTCCGGAACCAACACAACCCTCCGGGCAACCTCGACACCAGCAACCTCACGAAATCCCTCGTCGGACAGGCCCAAATGACCACCGCCGTAGAACGGTGGTACCCGACTCCGAGCAAAACCGACCCCATTGGAAACTTCTCCGCATGGTGTCACGCCACGCAGATCTTCCAAGCAGAGTTCTACCGCTCGCAAATCGAGTTCTATCGCCGTGGCAGCGGCCTCCCCAACCGCTGCATGGGGAGCTTATACTGGCAACTCGAAGACATCTGGTCCGCACCCACATGGGCCGGAGTCGAATATGACGGCCGCTGGAAAGTGCTCCACTACATTGCCAAAGCAGCCTACGAACCCGTCATCATCGCTCCGTACTTTGATAGCGCCACGGGCAACTTGAGCATTTGGGCCACTTCTGATCTATGGGAATCCGTCAGCGGCACTGCAACGTTCGAATGGTACGACTGGTCCGGTGCCAAATTAGAAAACGTCCCCGCCGCAGATGGAGCAGGAGCCGTACCCGTCACGATCGGAGCTCTCAACAGCACCAAAATCCTACAAACCAACACCACCTCCACTCTGCAAACTCTCTCCCACGATGACACCAACGCTCTGCTACGCATGCAAATCTCCGTCCAAGGCAGACTGCCCAATAGCGCCGTCGTCCAAACGTTCCAATCCGAGAACTGGTTCCATCCTCGCCCTCTCAAAGACGCCGCACTCGTCGATCCCGGTTTACAACTCCGCTACGATGCGTACTCGAACGTCTTTAGCGTCACCGCGACCTCTGGTGTCGCGGCCTGGGTGTGGTTGGACTATCCTGCGGGTGCCGTCGTCCATTTCGAGAGCAATGGGTTTTGGTTGGCTCGGGGCGAGACGAGGCAGGTGGGTTATACGGTGCAAAAGGATGAGACCAAGGGGACGTGGGTGGATGGGGTGACGGTGGAGAGTATATGGAATCAGACGCTGAGTGTGTAGGTATATATAGTTGTTGGAAGAGGGGGATTTTGTTCCCTATTGTTGACAAAAAGTTAAGTTGATGCAGGACGGAGGGAGTGAAGTAGTAGTAGATTAATTCATAATATATAATTGTGTGTTTTTTTCTATTCTTTTTTTCCAAACCATTCATAACAACAGCAACGACAATACCACGAACAAGAGAAGAAGAAGAAAAAGAAGAAAAAGACCAACCCCCTCCCACAAACCCCATCCACACCTCACCTCAGTAAATCCATCTTCCCCAACGTACCTACACAAAAAACTACCATAAAACGTACATAAAACTCGCTAACAAGAAACCGCAACCACCTCCTCCTTTCAGAAATTCTCGAATGGAGAAAAAAAAAAGATGCTTTTTTTCTTTCCCACCACAGGGCGCCCGTAGGCGTAGGCGCGCGCCAGAGCGACGGCGGGGCTAAAAATTCGTATTTATCAGAGTTAAGAACATGGATAAGGGCAGGTAAGGTAGAATAGCTTACTTACCTTACCTTACTTATCTGTAAGCTGTAGTGAGTGAGCTTAACTCGTCGCCTACGGCAATCGGCGTTTTTTTTTTTTTTTTTTCACAAGTCTGTAATAACTGGTCAGTAACAACACGAGGATGTAGTCAAGGGGCAAGGGGAAGAGGGGGTGGGTATGTCAAAGGTAGGTAAGGTGCCTGGGTAGGTACCTAGGTATAGATATATGTCTTGGACTGTTGAACTCCCTACCTACCTACATATCTACATATCGTACATGTAATCGTCAACAACAACAATATCATCATCATCATCATCATCCCTTCGAAAATCAACAATGGGTATGTCACATACCGTATACATATATAAGCTACATATCTAAACTCCTCAACTAATCCAAACCCACCCTTTCCAAAAAAAAAAAAAGCGAATAATAACATCTACCAACTCGGCGGTATGTTTATGTTCCTCCTCCCTTCCTCCTTTCCCAATGACATTCAACGTTACTAACATCCTATAGAATCTTTCATCACAAAAAACTACCTCCTCTGGGATACGTTGTCTCGTCGATCGGAATTGCAAATTTTTTATAAAGAAGAATCTTTGCTTTCGTTTGATTCTTCGGAGAGGGCGAATTTTCGGGGTGGAAAGGAGATTTATGAGGGGGTTTTTGTGAGTTTTATCTCTCCTATTCCTTTTTTTTTGTGATTTTTTTTTTCTTCTTGTTTCTCCGTTGAATGATCGTATGTTAATGTGTATGTGT
>KZ108577.1:16167-28426 GCA_002116345.1 Mycosphaerella sp. PB-2012b Mex 2-1-2
GAGAGAGAGAGAGAGAGAGAGAGAGAGACTTCAACTCATCTTTCCCTTCTCCATCTTCTTCTCTCATCCTCCCTTCTTCTTCTCCCCTTTCCTTTTTTTCCCTCCTTTTTCCTACCCTTCTCTTCCCCCGCCCCCCTCTTCTTCCTACATCTCCTAATCTCTCACATCTAGAACTTAATCTCCCAAGCTCCAACCAAACACGAAATCGCCTCAATCGACATCCAAGGAGACACTACAGACGACATGATAGTTTTAGTCACAGGCAAAGTTTTCGTAAGTTCCCCTCCCCTCCCGCCTTGGAATTTTTTCTTTCTTTCTTTCCAAGTGAGATGCTCTATATTCTCTCAGATATAGCTTTCTATTCCCTTGGTTCTCCCTTCCTTCTTTCTTTTTCCTTTTCTTCAGAGAAACCAAAGTGAATATGGTTATAAAAAGTGAAGATCATCATCATCAACGAGGTTAACTCTTTCATTTCCCCCGCATCTAGGTCGGTGAAGGAAGTCAGGAACCGTTGTACTTTTCCGAGGCGTTTCATTTGAAAGGGGATGATGAGAAAACGGGCGACGGGGAGAAGGGGTTGTATATTTTGAGGGATATTATTAGGATTACGAAGGTGCAGTAAAAGGAGAGGCATGGATGAGGAGAGGAGGGGGAAGGGTGGATGATTATGAATGGAGGCGCATGTTGAAGGGAGGTGGGTAGTGTGTGAGATGTATGGTGTGCAAGGACACAGATGTTTTGCTGATATTCATTTCATAAACCGTCGACCCATTTCATTTCATTTCGAGATTGTCATAGAGGTAAGATAGGACTTTTACTTAGCATTCGCCATGGCCGCAGTATCCTACAAAACAAAAAGTCAGTTTTCACTTCCCCAGACGAAGAAGAAGAAGAAAAAAACTCACCAAATAAACCTGATAAAAATCCATCTTCAACTGTTCTCCTTCCTTCTTCACGAAATGTGCTCTCGCAGACCAATCCACCGTCGTACCCCTTCCATCCTTCAACGTATAATCCACTGTCCCATACAACATGACTTCCTGCTCCGACCCCTTTCCCAATCCAAACAACTGCTTCGGAACATGTGATCGCTTTGCCACTTTTTCCCACATGCCATGTCGGAGTTTGATAATTTCTGTATGATGATTAGAAAGAAAGAAAAAAAGAAGAAGAAGAAGGAAAAAAAAAAAGAAGAAGACAAAAAGAGAGAAAAAAAAAACCTTACCCTCCCGTCCCTGTACCCGATTCGAAGCCATAATAATCGTCCCATCCGCCGTAAACATATCCGCATATTTTTCGTGATTGGCAGGAGAATCGGAAATTTCGTAGAATTTGGAAAAGTACTCGACGATTTCCGAGGGGATGCTGCCGTCGGAGGGGACGGAGGCAATGTATTGGCTGGTCATGATGAGAAGAGGGGCTTCTTCTTCTTCTTCTTCGTCTGTGGGAGATTGTGTGAGGGAATAAGGGATCAATGTGTATGTGTAAGAGAGAAAGTGAGAGTGAGAAGAGAAGAGAGAAGAGAGAAAAGAGAGCGGAGATCAGTATAACATAGGAGGGGAGATCGGCTGTTCGGAAGTTCTACTTTTGGTTATAATCAAAAATTTATCGGATGTTTCGGCTGAGATCATAGAGTGATTATCAACTTGTGATGCCATATTCCTTAGTACCCATCTTAGTTACTCATTTTCATTCGAGAGCAATGCGTGAATAATAATGAATCTGATGGGTCCCGCAAACGCTAGTTCACGCAGCATTTGTAATATTATATCATTTCGTGATTGTCATAGGATTGAGCGCTAAAACCAGTTCTTCAATCGCTTCCATACTGCAACCGTCAACACCCACAACAGCAACATGCCCACGACCGCGAACGCCATCTTTGTTTCCCCAGCATCATACGGTTCCCGGGCTAATGCGCCGCGTGCCCAGTCAGGTAGTCATAAGCTGCCGCTGGCACCTGATGCAGCCTTGTCCCCCATCTCGGGAATTCTGCTCTGGAGATATGCCTTCAAATCCAGCAGTTCTTGCGGTGAAGCACTATGCGGCAAGCCTTTGTAGGTCTTCAAGTCCACCGAGTATCCTAACCCCTTCAAATGTTCTGCCGAGAATTGACCCCACGAGTACTTCACCACGGGATCTGCGTCGCCGTGGCCCATGAAGATTGGTGTTTCCTTGTTGGGGGCGTCCGTGGGCACCAGCTCCGTTGTCTTTTGGTGCAAGGGCAAATAGCACGAGAGTCCAAAGATGCCGCCCAGCTTCGTGGGATTACTGATGCCTGCCAACAGAGCCATGGCACCGCCTTGACTGAACCCACCCAATACGATGCGATCACTGGGAACGCCCGCTTTGATCTCCTCTTCGATCATGTTGTGGAACACCTTTCGCGAGCGCAATAAACCTTCCTCGTCTTGGCTCCTGTTGGCGATATCACCAAAGTTGGCAATGTCGAACCTGTCACCCTCTTAGCCTCTGCCTGGTGCATGCAGTGTTTGCCCTAGACCACGTACCATCCTGGCATCTTCATGCCTCCATTGACCGTGATGGGGATACTCGGAGCGTTGGGGAAGATGAATTTCGTTTCGGGGAAGAGGGATTCGCGTCGGTATTCTCCTGCGAGAAAGGCCCTATAAAGAACGAGCAGAATGATTAGCCCACCGATTTGCCAGTATGACCGATGAAGTCGATCTGGCACTCATTGTGGGACTCTGAGAGAGAGAGTGTGTGTGTGTGTGTGGGAGCTTACCATCCTGCACCGCTATCTGTTCCAGTGGTCAGCTACTCCTGTTCGCTAAGAAATGTACTGCCAATGAGGTGTAGAGTGTACCGCCGAGACCATGAGCTACGATGACAGTGGACGTGTGTCGCTTCACAGCCGGCACGACGATTGCTGCCGCTCCTGCAGTAGCCATTGTGGTGTGGTGTGGTGTGGTATATTGTGAAGTTGTTCTGTTATACTGAGATGTTGAGTACAGTGGTGATCTGCAGCGCTTATTGCTCTTTTCGTTCTGTTGCCTGATCCTGAGCTGTGGTTGGTAAGAGAACTTGAAGGGGTTGCGCCCTCGGACGTCATCTATGATCTCGGAATTTTATTCACCTGGCGGCCTGGACCTCCTAATGATGTAAGCAGCAATAACTAAGAATACCTTCTGCGGTATCTCTCCGCCCCAAGCACTACCGGACGACTTACCTATACCTCCTACAGTCCGTACCCGAGACTCGGGATATTCTAAGCCACGCTTTAAGTAAGCAGGGGGGTGGTATGCTAGCCATCGCCTGAATAGCTTAGAAACGACTCGAACAAAAGAAACGAAATAAAAAGTACAAGACCCAACCAGAACGATCCATCATCCATGATTTCCAATTCCCGCTAGCTACACGTACCTACTGATGTATCCCTCCTCATCCTCCTGCTTTCGAATTCTACTCATAGGACTCCTCATCGCCGCCACAATTCCTCTCCTCGCTTCGCAATCCACCACGCTCGCCCAGCTCTTGAACCGTACAAAGAGATCCCTCATTCTACCCTTTTGGACCGGTAGAAACAACTACAACTCCTCCTCTACCTCCACCACCACCACCAACGCCATTTCAAGGAATTTCCTCTCTCTTAATAACAACAACAACACAACAACAATGCCAGGCCAAAGAACCCCCGTCTACTTTCTCTCCCATGGAGGTCCCAATATCATGGAAGATACAAACCACAAAGCCTATGCCAAATTACAAGAAATCGGCCGAGAAATCACTCAACAGGTTCAGCCGAAAGCTGTGGTGGTGTTTAGTGCACATTGGGAAGGATATCGAGATACGATTGAAGTGAATACGGCAGAGAATATGGGTCTGATTTATGATTTTTATGGATTTCCCGTAAGTGTTTTTTTTTCCTTTTTCTTTCCAACATACTAGGTATATGAAGAGAACTCTTGACTGAACATCACTTTCTTCTCTCCTACGTACAGGCCCATTACTACGACATGAAATACCCACACACAGGCTCTCCCCAACTCGCCGCCCACGTCATCGAAAAAATCCGTTCGGCAGGAATCCCCGTCGAAGGAGTCCGTCGCGGTCTCGATCACGGAGTCTGGGCATCCTTCATGTGCGCCTTCTCACCCGACAAAAACCCGTTAAATGTGCCGATTGTGCAAGTTTCCATTTCCGACAACCATGATCCGGATCGGCACTACCAACTCGGTCGCGCCGTCGCATCGTTGCGAGATGAAGGGGTGCAGATTATTGTGTCGGGTATGGCGGTGCACAATTTGCGGGATATGGCGCGGGCGTGGGGAAGACCGGGCGCGTTGGATTATGTGTATTCGTTTGACAAGGCTTTGAAGGAGGCGGTGGAGAGGAAACCGGAGGAGAGGCAGGCTGCGATGGCGGAATTGTTGAAGCGGTCGGATGCGAGAAAGGCTCATCCGACGTTTGAGCATTTGCTACCGATTTATGTGGGTGCTGGGGCGGCGAGTGAGGAGTCTGGGAAGCAGTTATGGACTTTGCCGGAGGGAAGTATGAGTTGGGCGCAGTATCGATTTGGAGAAGTTGGAGCTTGAATAGTGAATTAAAAAATGTCCTTGTACTGTGTCAAGATGCGTTAAGTATTCTCGTTTGGTGTTCTGCTTCTATCAGTAGTGCCTAGGTGCAAGCCTTGCGGATAACAGACCAACTGTGCAATCCGAAGTATCTGCAACCATCCACCAAGCCTGCTCTCTCCTCCCCTCAATGCCTCTGCGGCGCGGTGGGTCCAAGTGATCTATCAAATGTGGAGCATTGGACACAGCCTTTGTCAACAGATATCGGGGGTATCATGTGTCTCGTTCGCAGCGCCTTTCATACTGTACAATATGCACACAATCAGAAGCAGCTTTCACTCCTACTTTTCCGCTGCATAAGTCACTTCCCTTCACTTGCATCCCTCCCTCCCCACTATTGCCCTTTGACCAATGCAGTGATTTTGTCCTCGATGCCCTTATCATCCAGTCCTGTTCCACAAGCATAAGTACTCCAGAGCATTCGCAGAGAGCTTCTTGGTGTTGGATTTCTTCTTACCCTTGAGATCCTCTGCCTGCTCCCGTCCAAACTCATATCGCGCAATCACTCTAGGCTCAAATCCCATGGCTTCTCGGATCAAAATGGGCGTATATGGGTTGTGGTGCTTCATGGTAGGATAGGCGCGCGTGAGGAAGGAACTGGTGAGAAGGTGAGCGACGTGCGTGCCATGGAGATGGTGCTGTACTCAGTGGTCGAGATGTACCGGACGGCATTGGAGTGTTCGGAGGTCTGACAGTGGTGAAATCGCAGCTCCTTGAGTGCCTTGGAGAAGGCGTATTTGGTCGACATGGCGAGAGTGCTGGGATTGGACGAGACGGGGTTGGAAGGTGGATGAGGCAGGACAAGACAAGCAGGTCGTGTAGGTACAGTATGTAGGTACATACCTGTAGTTCCGGCTCGAGGTGAATGTCAGCCCGCAGCCGGCCCTGCCAAGCATTCGACCTCCACTCTCTCCGATGAGGGACATTGACCTTGAACAACCTACCTACCAACCACCGCAGTCTCTCCCTTCCACTCATCCTCTCCCGACTCGACATAGCCGACAAAGAGAGTCGAGTACTATTCACGCCTCGACTTCCTCCTTCCCGTCCACCTCTGCCATCATGTCTGCGCGCTTCGGCCTCCGTGCTGTGCAAAACAGCTTCCGCCAGCCCGTTCTCCGCCAACAGATCAACACCATCTCGCAACGACGAGCGCAATCCACCGCCACCAATGCCGCCGAAGCAACCAAAGCCGAAGCGACCGGCTTCAGCAAATTCTTCAACTCCCCCGTCGGCCCCAAGACAGTACACTTCTGGGCTCCCATCATGAAGGTAAGAAAGATAAGCCTTTCTCTCATACTCTATTCTCCACTTCACTTCCCTTCACTTCACAGAGAGTGTTAGGCTAATTCTATTAAAACATAGTGGGGTCTCGTCCTCGCCGGCGCCGCAGATTTCGCTCGTCCCGCCAAAGATCTCTCTCTCTCCCAAAACTCGGCTCTCATGGCCACAGGACTCATCTGGACGCGCTGGTGCTTTGTGATTCGACCGCAGAATATGTTTCTGGCGAGTGTGAATTTCTTGCTGTTTTGCGTGGGAGCTACGCAGACGACTCGCGTGTTGTTATACCAGAGGAGCTTGGAAGGAAACACGGCTACTACGTTGGGAGAGGAGATTAAGAAGGATGCCAAGGAGGGTTTGGGCGATTTGGAGAAGGCGGCGAAGAAGGTGGAGGGAAAGATTGTTAGTGGGAAGTAAGTTGCAAGGGGGAGGGAACGAGTTGGTAGGTCATTTGGGGAGGAAGAGATTGCCTTTGGGAAAAAGGGAATCTGTGGGGCGAGGAGGAGATCGAAAGGGTGGCCTAGATGTATACTGCGGTGTGTACAGTCGGTGGTATGAGACTCAAGCTGCAGTTGAGCTATGACAGTATCTCCTATGTTTCTTTCCTGGGAGAGGAGTCAATGCTGGCCTATGTAATTCTTCGACCCATAAGGTAGATGAGGATATTGGGTCATCACATTTCCATCTCACCTGGTTCGTCTCATGATCTTCTGTCTTGTCACTACTACGTTGCTTCAGCTCCAGCCCTCGAGCTATGGCCGACTTGAGAAATTGCCAATCTACCCACCGCTGCTTTATCGTGAACAAGACGCAAAAACAGAGAGGATGAATTCATGACCGTCTCTACAAAATCAGCTTTACCATGCATCTATCCTCCCCACCTCCAGACTCCTTTTCCGCAACAGCAAACAAAAATTCTACCGAGCAGCATTCACAGGCGGCTGAGTCGGCGGACCTTCCGGAGTCACATACGCCTTAGTCATACCCCCATCCACAACCATATCATGCCCATTCACAAAACTCGCCTCATCACTCGCCAAAAACAAGACGGCCTGAGCCTGCTCCACAGCCTCTCCAAAGCGTCCCGAAGGAAAATGGACTTCGCGACGATGCCGTTTCGCCTGGTCGTCGCCGAGCCAATCTTGCAAAAGTGGTGTGTTGAGGGGTGCGGGACACAAGGAATTGAAGCGGTAGCCTTCGCGGGCGTGCACAATGGCTAGTTCGCGCGTCATGGCTGCTACCGCGCCTTTGGAGGCTGTGTAGGCTAGTTGGGGTGTGGCGGAGCCGACGAGGGCGACGACCGAGGCGGTGTTGATTATGCTGCCTTTGGTTTTGTGGTGTTTGCGGAGTGAGAGGACGGCGTGTTTGCTGCCGAACCTGTGTGTTTTTTATTTGATAGGTTAGTGACTCGATCTTTTTTTTTTTGATGTCGTGTGATGCTGGACTTTTGATCAAGACTTACCATACACCTTTGACGTTGATGTTTTGTGTCAGATCCCAGATTTTCTCGGGTGTGTCGACGGCATCTATACAGAAAGAAAGAAAGAATCATGTCAGTTTTCTTCTGATTTTGCACTTGGGTAGCTCGAAAGTGATGATAATTGACTCACCTGCATCGTCGGCGTGCATGATACCAGCATTGTTGAACATAATGTCCACGCCACCCCACGCATCGACTTTCGCAACGGCGCTTTCAATGTCTGCCTCCTTGGAGACATCAACCTTGGCGATCTCGACTTTGCCCCCTGCTGAAGGAGCGCACTCCTTTGCCTTCGCGAGGGCTTTCTCGAGTGCCGGGACGGAGATGTCGGTCATCAAGACATTGGCGCCTTCGCGGAGGAAGAGAATGCTGGTCTCGAGTCCAATGCCTCTAGAGAGATGTTTGTTAGCTGAGTGACTTGCCTTTGTTTGCTGTCAATCAATGTAATACACTCACCCAGCAGCTCCTGTGATGATGGCATTCTTGCCTGCGAGGCGTCCTGTGGTAGTGCTGGCCATACTGGTGAAGATGTCAAATTTTTCTTTTTCAAATGTTGATCTTTAGGTACTTGTAGGATGTACTGAATGTTTTCGACTCACATGTTGTTGGAGTGATATTTGTGTGGCGCTTTCCTAATTGGGCAAACCAATCCAGGTGAACTTGTACCTCCTAGCTGCTCTGAGGGAGCTCCGATAACGGTGATGTTGAAGGGGTTATTGTTTAAATTATAGGGGAATGAAACGGCCAAGTTACGTCCTCACTTCCTTTGGAGGATTGTGCAAAAGTGAAGATTGCAAAAGACTCTGCCGGGTAAAAGTGAAGATCTTTGTAGATGGCCTGATATATGCCTCTTATGTACATTCCATGTCACTTCGTATTGATCACTACCTAGTGATGTTGACGTCGTTGTTGTTGCAATCAACGCGATAACGATTAACTTCATCTGACATTCTTGAAGAGGATGATCCGGTCTCGCTCCCTCTGCTGTGCTTCCCGCGGGGATAACCTGTATGGAGTACCTAACAAGAATGAAGTCCTGCCGATGTTACCGTGCAATGCCATCATTGCCCTCCGGTGAGACATCGGTATCGGGCTGCTCGCCTGGCATTATCGGGGCCAAGTGACGGCGAGGTCCATACGGCGTCAGACGGGTGAAGGTGGACGCGCTGGCCCTGTCATCTATCCAGCCCAGCCACTGCCACGCGACTGATGAGCTACCTTAGCCTTGTGATCTGCACACTGCTACTGCTCCACTATCTCTAGTTAGAACTACATGAACTACCCGATAAGAGTTCCCGCCGAAAACACATTTCTCAGATATCGTCACACGCTATTATTCAACATTACCACTGTGGAGTTGTACTCAACGATACAACAGTCTGGTATATACCGAAACATAC
Source organism: Mycosphaerella sp. PB-2012b Mex 2-1-2 (assembly GCA_002116345.1). Taxonomy (NCBI): domain Eukaryota; kingdom Fungi; phylum Ascomycota; class Dothideomycetes; order Mycosphaerellales; family Mycosphaerellaceae; genus Mycosphaerella; species Mycosphaerella sp. PB-2012b. Next base: position 24,924 of record KZ108577.1, read on the forward strand.
CCTTTTCACACCCACCGTAGTACCATCACCAAGCGATCCGATCAGCGTCATGGCCAATGCCAAAGAACCCTCGGAGCTGAAGCATGAGGACCTCGAAGAGCTGCTGAAGGATGACGACGCCATCAAGGTCGGCGGAGTGGATATCGACGGCCAAGTACGAGGAAAGTTGATGTCGAAGAAGAAATTCATGTCCATTGTCGCGAGCGGATTCGGCTTCTGCTCCGTCATCTTTGGCTGGGATATGCACGATCAGACATATTTCAAAGAGCTGGCCATCAGCAATGCCGCCAATGGCTACAGGGATATCACTGCGGAAGTGGACTTGAGCAGCTTTCGAAGAATTCCATGGGAGAACAATGTGCCGTTCTTCCTGGTGAGCTTCAGAGAGCCCGAAGGGGAAAAGTTGATCGCATGCCCTCGTAGCTTGCTGGAAACAGCGGTCGAGAAGATTGAAGCCAGCGGCATTGGGGCTCTAGCCGGCGGTGCGTATCATGTCTTTTGAAGCGTTGCGCGAGCGAGCTCTCGCTGGAGACATCAGGACCTGTCACTAACTTCCCCACTCACTCTAGCGGAGTACGAGTTCTTCACTTTCAGAGCACCATCCGATCCTAGCGCGAATGAACGGAACTCGAGCGCGACGGTAACATTCTTGAAGAACAATCCGGTGAACTCCCTGCCCAGTCTCGAAGAGGGCATGTTTGGGTACTCTCTCACGCGACCGACACATAACCAGAACTGGTACTATGATATATTTGAGACGTGCAAAAAGTTCAGGTGTAATATCGAAGGATGGCATACGGAGAGTGGGCCGGGTGTATACGAGGCGGCACTGGAATATGGAGAGATCAGGCAGATGGCAGACCGGGCTGCACTGTTCAAACTGGTGGTGAAGAACACGAGCTCCAAATACGGCATCACACCGTGCTTCATGGCCAAGCCGAGAGAAGGCTTGCCCGGTAACAGCGGCCATATGCACGTGTCACTTGTGGACCACAAAACGGGCAAGAATCTCTTCCATCGCGAGGAGAAGGACGAGAACCCTCCATACGCAGATGTGGCACATGTGTCCGACATTGGCCGCTCATTCCTCGCAGGCGTCTTGGAAGGGCTACCGGATATCATGCCACTCGTGGCTCCTACTGTCAACAGTTACAAGCGTCTGGTCGAGAATTTCTGGGCGCCGGTGACGGTTTCATGGGGCTTAGAACACCGCGCTGCCTCTGTCCGTCTGATTGCACCACCGACGTGCCCGCCAAAGGGCACACGACTGGAGATTCGCGTGCCCGGTGCTGACACCAACGCCTATCTCGTCCTGGCAGCAATCCTGGCGCTCGGATGGCGTGGTGTCGAAAAGAAGTTGGCGATTCCTGTACCGCCACTGGGGAAAGGTCAGGATGTAGGAGGAGAGGCAGATAAGGGACAGAGGCTTGCAAAGAGTCTCAAGGAAGCAACTGCCACCTTTGCTCGCCCAGGAAGTATCGCGCGTGAGGTCCTGGGTGACGCATTCGTCGACCATTATGCTGGCACTCGCGAGCATGAAGTCCGGCTGTGGGACGAAGCGGTGACTGATTGGTATGTTTCGAATCTCTTTCACATCTCTTCTCTCGGCAACTGCGATACTAACTGACATTTCACAGGGAGGTGAAGCGATATATCGAAACAGTATAGGCAGCATCAGTGGCTGGACAGCTCAGGGTGATGAATCAGGCCGTCCATGTGGGAGCGGGAGAATGAATCTGCAGCGAGTAGTTCTCAATCTAATGACCTCCACATCCGTTGAGCCAACAACCATAAAGTCTCTGCTTCTGGGTGTTCAGGAGGTAGGTAGTCAATGTCTCTGCCCTGAGCTGCATCGAGTGGCGGTACGCAGAAGTGAAAGTGGACTCTATCTGTTTGTGCCACTCACTCCATGCCCGCCAAGACTCGCATGTACAATAATAGCTCGCCGTGGAGTGGCAGCGTAACCCTTGCTGTTCTCGCTGCTCTAGGTGAATGCAAGTTGAGTCTCTCGCCTCAATCACTCTGACGAAGAGCGGGTGAGGATGTGTCTGCTTGCGCTCGTTTCTTTGTTTATAATTGCAAGCACAAGATACCCTCGATAGCGGACTCGGGAGCTGTGTACAAATGCCGGATCACAATGAAAAAGTATCCACCTATCATCCATGGTACCTGGTACCTTTAGGCAGTGAAGTTCTGTGGGTGGGTGGCGCCGGACCGAAAACAAGCCAAGGCTCAGCCTCCATCATTCGTAGCTTGCGACAACCATCTCTCACACCACATCATCTACCTGCCACCTGCAACTTCACCACCGTCGCATTCCTCTCACCACCCGCACCATCACTTCGCACGCCTCCGACATCAGCCTCGCAACGCCTCGATTTCCTGCCGATACGCTATCTCGACGAACTGACCTCCGACGCAACCAACCACCACCACCAACCCTGTCATCATGGCCAACAACGGCGGCGAAGGTCTCTACGACCCCTATGTGAAGCGCGGAGCAGAGAGCGACGTCGGCAATGCGCGCACACAAGGCCTGCAGCGCGTAAGTTTCCCACTCTCGACATGGCGACAAGGAGCGCAATAGGCGCACTCCGCTCGAACTGCGGAGGAGCGAAGAGGAGGAGGAGCGACGAGGAGGACGAGACGAGGAGCGAGGAGAAAACAACAACAACAACAACAACAACAATAGAGAAAGAAGGGAAGGCTGACATTCACGGCGGTGTAATAGGAAATCGACAGTGCAGTTCACACGATGCAAAACAACATTCACAAGATCTCAGAACGTGGCGAGCGGTTGGACAATCTGCAGGACAAGACCGACCATCTCTCGACCCAGGCCAACAGCTTCCGCCGCGGAGCGAATCGAGTACGCAAGCAAATGTGGTGGAAGGACATGAAGATGCGAATGTGCATCATTATCGGCATCATCCTCTTGCTCGTCATCATTATCGTGCCCAGTGGTAAGATACCCACCTACCCACCTAACTGGCCTGGCACTATTCGAATTTGAAAACAAAAAGAAGAAAGTTGGGACACTAACATGAAACCACAATAGCGATTTACGGCAGCAAGCACTAAACGAGTGGTGCGCGCGCGCGAGAGGAGCACACAAGGGCAATGGCACACTGAATGAGAACGGATGAATGAGAGAGAGAGTGACAGAGAGTCAGAGAGAGAGAGGTCACTCAAACGAAACAACGAACGCTGGAACCAGACGGGAAACAAAACAAACAACAAAAAAACAAAAAAAAGTGAGACGTGTATGTGTGTGTGTTTGCAATAGCATGGGAATGACAATGGGAATTGGGAATTGCAGAAAGAGAGATGGAGAGAGAGAGAGAGAGAAAGGTTGCCTCTGCCTATGTATTCCCATACATCCACACATCCACACAAACACACACACACTCGATGAGATAAAACTTTGGTGTATGCTAGGTATGCTGTATGCTGTGTATTTTTGTTGTTGTTGTTTTTGCTGTTGTTGTTGTTGTTGTTGTTGT